>BGPR01000032.1:1880205-1931477 GCA_013235015.1 Araneus ventricosus | reverse complement strand
ATCTGACAATCATAGAGATACGCATAGATTAAAGAATGCGGTTGCATCATTTACTGTCTGATTGAAATGAAAATTGCATTAGGTCAAGTATTTAACATAATTTTACAAATGGTAAAAATATATGTAAGGTCATAGTTCACTCTTTACTTTGCAGGAAACTTTGAATTTAGTAATATAAATAATCGGTTATTGGTGATAACATATATCGAAAGAAATTATTGGATGTAGCAGTATCATTAACATTCTGAATAAAAATAGAATAAAGGACAAATAATGTAACTGCGTTTTAGAACTGATGTGATAAAGAATACGAGGTCATATTTCATTCATTACTTAGAGGAAAATGACAATTATTAATCATCAATAAATATTCTCTTCAGTTTATATTAACGTAATAATCTTGAATAACAGTGCATTAATTTAAATTTCAAATGAGATTACAAAATAAATTCTTTAAATGTATAATTTTCAATAAAACTCCCTAATTCGAAGCTTAATTAATTACTGCTTACAAATTGATTTCACTTGAAATGAATTCTTTTTCTAAAACTAATTTGGATAGCATCAAATCATTGTTTTTTGTCATTCCAATGTTTGGATTTGGTATATTTTCTCGCGTTTTATTTAGTTTATTTGCATAGCCTTTTCAAAATATGGTAATGGAGTCACTTCAAATGACATCAGCGTCTTATGATTATCACGATAACTAATATCTAATTGCATGTTACCTTAAGCTTTTTTGTAGTATCCCAATATCGGGCCTCTTGTAAGATGCGCCATGGATTCAAAAATTAAAGAGGTGTGGTGAATTTGTTGTGTACCATGTGAAAACAAATTGATTTCATTGTACAAGCTATTAAGCCCTTCAAAGTAAATTTCTTTGAATAAATTACATTTGTTTTTTAAGTGCATTATACGGATAATTTGGTATAATGACGTAAAATACTACATGAAGTTTCAACCGTTAAAGCAAGATTTATTAGAGTTAAGATTTTAAATATACAGTGTGCCCGCTAAAGTCCGTTGTCACCCCAATAATTTCTGAACGGCAAGAGCTATAGTCATAAAAGTGTGGTCTAGGTATAGTAAAGTTGCCATTCGTTGCGCAAGGAAACCGCTTACAGCGCCACCTGGCGGCAAAATTCGGAGTTAGCGTTCTTATCTAAAAAATGGTACGATATACAACAATTCATCGGGTATGGTGGTTGCGTAGAATGGCCTCCACGTTCACCTGATCTGAACCCATCGGACTTTTTTCTGTGGGGATATATCAAACAGCGAGTGTATGCAACCCCTCCACAAACATTGCGGGAACTTCGAAACCGTATTACGGATGCTTGTGCCAGCGTGTCACCTTCCATGTTGTACAATGTGCAGCGGGAAGTGCAGTCCCGTGTCCAGATGTCTATTGTTGCTGAAGGACACCATTTTGAGCATGACAAATAGATGAGCCTCATTTCCGGCAAGTGTAGTTTTGTTCAACGCGATCAAACAAATGTGCGTTTTGTGCTTTTCATTTGTATCATTTTTGTGCGCAAGATGTTTTTTTGTAATAAATCGGTGATGCTGAACAACTTTGTAATTGACTTTTTCCCCGTATTTCGTACCGTTTTTGAGATAAGAACGCTAACTCCGAATTTTTCCGCCAGGTGGCGCTGTAAGCGGTTTTCTTGCGTAGCGCATGGCAACTTTACTATACCTAGACCCCACTTTTTTACTATAGATCTTGCCGTTCAGAAATTATTGGGGTGACAACGGACTTTAGCGGGCACACTGTATATTAAGATCTCATACATTTTTTCCCATCTCGACCATTTTTAGTTTAAAAAAATGACATTAAAACCTGCGGACGAGAGATTTTACCCGGCACCAAACGGAACCTCATATTAAAAAAAATATAAATAGCGCATTGGGAGTTAATAGATGATAAATAAAAAAACTTTTTAAATGCATTTTCTTTAAAATTTTAACGAAATGGTTCTTTCTAAGGCAGCTTTCTAAACTTATCTGCTTTCTGATATCGAAAACTTTGTTTCACTGATATGTGTGCGTGTTCAACTGATATATATATAATAAATATATAAACGTTAGTTGTTAAATTATAGTTAAGATTATTTCTGCAACATTAAATTTGTTTCGTGAAATAGAAAAAGAAAAGCTCTAATATGCTGTACCTTTGTCACTATAGGTCTAATGCTTTCTGATTGTGACATATTATCGTGTTTTAAAACTCTTCTTAAGCTCTTGGTCATTAATGTGACAGTATATATCTGAAAAGGATTTCAGCAAAAGCTTTGGAAAAAGTGTCTATGTCATATTCTTCAACATTAATGAACGTAAATAACTAAAAAGACCATTGTGACTTATTAAAACTTTCCAAGCATAATTGTATTATATAATATTTCCTTTCTGTCATCAGGTAATGTGAAATTTACTAATTTGTCTATTATGACGCTGAATGTTTGGAGTCACAAAAAATTTTCAGATGAAAATAAGGTTTTGTAAAGATGGTTCTGTTTATGGTTCTGATGGTTCTGATAAGGTTCTGTTTATAGTTCTGATGGTTCTGATAAGGCTCTGTTTATGCTTTGAAGTCCCCATTTTAAAAGGTATCTTGAGGTTTTGTCCTTCCTTGAACTTTAGTTGAAGTTTTTTTTTTTTTTCAATTTCTACAAATAACTATTTTTTTCAAACCTTGTCGTGCTATATCCGTAACATAATACCCATGTACCCAGCTGTTTGAGAATGATGACGTATATTATTATACCCATGAATATAAATTATTTCATTTTACTGTCTGTTCATAGATGAGGTTTTCAATAATGTATAAACTCTTTTACAGGTATTTATAGCAGAGTTTTAAGTTTGTGTCTATCGGATCATTCCTTGATATTATTAAAAATTTAGTATTTTATATACCGGTATATCGAAATATCGGATAAATATTGAATAAAATAAATTAGCTCGCAGAATTGAAAACTAAGCAAGTCTTTTCTTTTCCATAATACAGGTTTTTTTTTTCGCAATCTATCTGTTCGAAATTTGTCGTCCAAATAATATAAATCTTCAACCATATAAAATTCAGAAATGGATCTAACTTAAATAATGATTTATTAAAAAATCATTAAAGATAAAAAATGCATAATAAACTATAACTCATTATAATGAAATGTTATTAAAAACAAACAAGAGTACAAAGAAATGAACATTTTTAAACTATATTTGAGTTTGTTAACAGTATCTCCAGGATATATTTGAAAAGGGTTGAAAAAATATTTTATGCTAGAAACGGTGATCAGCGTAGATGTAGGACTTTTTGTTTTACTTCTCTTCCGCTATTTCGTAGCTTTAGATTTAAATTCTTCATTCAGATAAATTTGAATGTACGTCATATAATAAAAAAGATGCAAAATATAATTCCTTATTTTATGCATTCCTAGTACAAAGCAAATACATACAATTTACAATGATACAACAATATACAATTCCCATGGAAATATGTTCATCTTAAACTAATCCTACTATTCTAACTGGAACAAAAGTTAATGAATAAGCAATCTTCTTAGCCATTTCTATATTTTCTGAGTACTAGTATAATAAAATACTTTTAAGATTGGCTTATAAACATATTTTAAATATGAAATATTAGTCTCTATTTATTGTATATAAATGTAATGCGAGATTCTTGTACAAAATTGCTTCTCTGAAGTAACGTGGAATGTTAAAACTATTTTGAGATTCAGACATAAAAGTAAAATTCATAATCAGAACAACACACAGACGGAGAAAATATGATCGATTAAGTCTCAAGGGAGCTCAAAAGTTTCTGTTGATCCTTCTGTTTCTTATTGTAATTTATTTTTTTGAAATAATGTTTTATTTAAATTTCGCAAATTCAATATTTAAATTGTTTTAGCAAAACATTATATTATATAGTTATTTCTTTAAATTTAATTCTTTTAATGTCATTTAAAGTAAATTGTTTTATAATATATTGGTATTTAAAAGTTTCTTTTCATTATTTTTTCAATTTTAGAATGTTTTCAATAATTGACAAAGCTTTTGCTGTGTCGTATGCTACCATATTTCGAATTATTTTTTCTCTTTTAAAAAAATATCTTGCATTTCCTTGATCATTCTTTGGTTGTCTAATCAGAGTTTTGCTGAATCTATTTCTAAGGAAATTTTATTTCATTTTTATAAACTATTATGAATTAAATTTAGAAATACAGACTAATCTGTTTTATCAACTATTTTCTTTATCATCAAAATTTTTGAAGAAAGGTAATTCTACAAATGATATGGGAAGTTTTAAGTCTCTGTTTCAATAAATAATCTCCTATATGATTGTGCTTATTAGACTGATGAAGATGCAGTTAGCTAATTGAAAAATGATTTGGATTTGCGATAATAACCATGTCAACCATTAATATTTGAACCAGCTGTTCCGAGTGGTTCCACAAATAAACTTAATTCTTAACCGAAGAAAATTCTGGAGCTATTGTTTCTAAAATAGCTTTAACTTCCGAAAAAAAATTCAAATGCCATTATTTCTGCAACCAATTTCTTATTCCTTTTCTGCTGATTTCAAAGAGAGCTAGACAGAAAACGCATTTAGTTAACATATTCGTTTTCTAGTTTTCTTTCGCACACATATTTAAGAAACATCTTGAAAACTGATAGAAGATTGGCTTATGCTTAATTTTATTTAAATGGTCTACGGTAAATAATGCCTTTGTGCATTTTAGGAAAATTTGCAATAGATTACTTCAAAAGAAATGGTTTATGCCCAAAAAAGTTCCAGCTAATAAAATTTTATTTAAAAATATTCTCAGGAAATAACTTATATAGATGTTACATTCATAATAAAATAAATGGCGTTTCAAATGAAAACAAACAACCCAGGGTCGTGGGGTTTTTTTTAGCAAAAAGCTAATAACTGAGACATGGCACTCTACTAGTTGCCTCTTAATCTCTTTATTGAAAACCGAAATATTCCTAATTTTTTCTCACAAAAATCATAATTTCCTTATTGCACGAAATAACAAGAAAATATTCTAATAACTAGACATTTCTTCTGTCACCAAGCTGGTCGTCTTATGCGCGCATGGTCTTCTTGAATAAACTTTGACCTACGGACATCATAACGTGCTGAAATGTTTACTTTAATATAGTACGTGCTGAAACGTTTACTTTAAAGTACTACTGGCCTCAATGTTTTTAAGGAGTTATAGGATTTTTAACTAAGTAAAAGTAACTCAAAAGTAGGGAATGTACGAATATTTATGACGTAACAAATATTTACAGGATTTGACAGATATTTTACTACAGTTACATAAGACATGGTCCTTCCTAAATATAATTTTTAAAGTCAGTGTAATAACTTTAAGCATGGCAAGTATATATATAAACAAATTCTGTATAAGTTTTCGAACACGGATTTCGCTTGCAAGCAGGATTTTAAAATATTTAAGCAAGTCATGCAAACAAATATTATGAAAAAACAGCTTGACAATCATGCAATGTGATAAATATCTAGATATGTTTTAATTACTCTTTATGTTGTTAAAATATAATAATATTTTTTTCTTAGGAATTATAAGCAAGATACCAAGCACTGAAAAAACATAACGCTATAGTTTGGTTTAGTTATATTAACGTCCCATTTTGAAGCAACACGAAGGATATTTAGGACGACGCCTGAGCTGGCACCCCTCTCCAAACTTCCGCACCACACTAGCAGGAGGAAATTTGGCCACTACTTATGATTTAGCGTGCGCCAGGCCCCATACATGGCGGATCTTCATTTTAATCAGGTTTCGAGCCTGGAGCCCTCCGGTCCCGAGCGCGAGACCTTACAACTAGCACACCGTGGCGTCACACGCAATGCCATTCAAGATTGTTTTGTGTACATGAGTACCAGTGCTAGGTACTTCTGCTCAGTCTCAATTGCTGCTTAAACCAAAGTTTAAAAAACACATCGGAAACACGAACATTGGATATGAAATAAATAGGAAAATAAAAAAGAGAAACAACCTTATAGAATACAATTATTGTGAGTTACATGGATTTTGTCAAAATTTAAAGATCCACAGGAGGGAGACCGTACGGCATTGTGAAACAGATTTATTATGGGGGTTGAGCGGAAGGGACCATTTTGTAGTTTTGTAGGGGAAACTTTATTTAGAATTGTTGTGAGCGAAAAGAACTTGAGAACGAATGAGTGGATTTGGATGATCTAAAATGCAATAAAAAGATTTCTAGCCAGTTTCCCAATACTATGATTTCTTCATTGTGTTTATATAAAAATAAATGAAAACTTTCACAGTGGTACAATAAACAATATTTTAAAACTCCTGCTCGGAAAGCCTTGAAAATGTAGTTTTGAGATATAAGCATTTAAATAAGAAAATCACTCTCTAAATATTTATACATATGGAGATGGTTTTTGACATTATCTTCTAAACTATTTAAACACACACATGTGTAATGCCTTAACATGTTCAAAAGACTTAAGCTTTCAAATAAAAACATAAAAAATTCTAAAAGATTGGAAGCTTTAAAGGTCTTATAGCCGCTTAAGGCTTTCTAAATTAAAGTTAAAATTTCAGCACATAAACAGGATGCTAGTAGTAAAACATAAGAGAATTAGCAGTCAACTGAAAAGAAATGGTAATTGCAATTTAAAATATACTCATAATATTTATAGCCATAAGGAGATAACATTTAGGTACAAATTCAAGTAAACCTCTACAAAGTTTCGTAACAATAACATTGTTAACTAACTAATATGTGAATTAACAATATACATTTCTTAGCGTTCGATTAATTCAAATAAATATTAATTAACTCGCGTAACACTTAAACATTACAAGATTTTAAAAGATACTCATAATATTTGTAGCCATAAGGAGATAACATTTAGATACAAATTCAAGTAAACCTCTACAAATTTTCGTAACAATAACAGTGTTAACTAACTAATACGTAAATTAACTTGACACATCTCTTAACATCAGATTAATTCAAATAAATATTAATTAACTCGCATAACACTTAAACATTACAAGAATATATCGATTGCCAATTCGTAATCAAATTTAATGCAGAAATCGGGCTTGAGCTACATTGTATATATAAGCATTTCGAAATAAAATATTTTGATGAATAACCTCTCTAGAAGGGAATGAAGCCTGCATGCACATAATGGTAGAAGAAAGAAGTTTTTCTTTCATTTCTTTTTCTGCCCTGTTATCAAAATGAAAGAATAGTAATAAGAAGAAACATGATAGAAACGATAGACACAAGATCTGGAAGATGAAACGTTGGGAATTGGGGGTGTTCGTGTAATTGGCTCCCTACGGACTACTTAGTAGGCGTGTAACTTCTTAAAAGATCCTAGTAGCATAATTTTTTCAGCCAATAGGGCAAGAGACCGCTGGGAAGTTATGCATTGTAGGACTTATCAAACGGAAAATCAATTCTATTTCAATATTTAATTCGACAGTATTTAATATTTCTTTCCGCAAATGCAGTGGAATGATTACTGATTTTTATGTCTTCAGGGATGGATGTTTTTATTCTATTTATTAGTTAATACAAAAAGATGTCAGAAAATGGTAGAAGATCGATGAGGTCAAGTAGAAGAAGTGAAATTTAGTTTTAGAAAATCTTCTTAGGTGTGTTTAAAGGTTAAAAATGTATCAAAAGAATTCAAAAGAGGGGAAAAAATAAAAGTGAATTTTTGTCAATAGTACAAATAGGCTATGTTATTTAAGATATTGCAAACAGGGCTTTAAGTGACAGATACAACAAATGTGAAACAGTTATCGTCTATTCTGCGATTAGTTGTGCGTATTTTGTTGTAATATTGAGAGCATGAAAAATGTACAAGAAGCCTAAATTTAGCCCGAAACTGAAAATTTGAATTAAGAAACTCTGTTTCACGAAATATGCATTCATCTATTGTATCAAATAAATCTAAAAAATGTCAAAAACTGAAAAAGAGTTTTAAAATATCTTTTTAGATAAGAATAGTGTTTAAAGGATAAAAATAAATCAAAAGAATTCAAAAGGGGAAAAAATAAGAGTTATTTTTTTGTAAATAGTACAAATAAGTTATGTTATTGATTGCAATCGGGACGCTAAGTGACTGATGCAACACATAACCAGTTATGTCTTATTCTGTGATTGGTTGTGTTGTTTTTGTTGCAACATTGAGAGGATGAAAAATAAGAAAATCTGCATCAGGAAATGTACATTCATCCATTTTACAAAGAATTCTAAATTTAGCCCGAAACTGAAAATTTAAATTAAGAAAATCTGCTTCACGAAATATGCATTCATCTATTATTTTCTAAATGCTAAAAAATGCTAAAAAATGCTAAAAACTGAAAAAGAGTTTTAGAATCTTTGTTTAGATAAAAAAAATTAGTGATTAAAAAAAGTGATTAAAGGTTAAAAATATATGAAAAGAATTCAAAAGGAAAATATAAGAGTTATTTTTTGTAAATAGTACTAATAAGTTATCAAATACAAAGAACAACAAAAGAAGTCAAACTAGATTAAAATAAAAATGGGAAGAATCAAGTTCGAGAAACAAAATTTCAAAATTACCAAAAGAAAAAAGCAAATAAAAGTACACATATTAAAAATATAAATCTTAAAACTTAAAATCAGGACTTACTCTTTGGACTATCCATACTTATTCCCAAAGGTCAAATTTCCCAACCAGGGGGAGTGGTTTCCCCTAAACTTTCTCATATATTTTCTACCAAAGGTGTCCTAGCCAACCCCTCCCTTCTAAAAATTGCGGAGACAACGAGTGTTATTGATATTGTCTTCGCAGAACGCTGTTATACGAAAGGGTTAAGAATGCAAGCTAGATAAAATTCGCCAAGTCAGTAAAATAGCGCCAAGTTTACGAAGGTCGTGCACCTATAAACGATATGGTGCGTATTTTTGCATCATAGTAAGATAAAGAAAACGGAATATGCAATTTGAATGCCTTTTCTTCAACCGATTGAAACCAAAATTGACCACGGGTCTACAATTAAGGTCACAAGACCACGCACCAAATTTCATTTATCGAAGTCTTTGTGTTAATGAGTTATCGTGTACACAAGTATGCGATTATACAGACCGACAGACAGTCACCCCTTCGACAAATTTTGTACAAAATTTGATACAGACCTACATTCCTGATGATAAAACTGTGCACCAAATTTTATCTCTCTAGCTATTTAAGGGTTTGAGTTATCGTGTTCACATGAATACGGGCAGGCAGACAGACAAACTTCCTGTGGACGGAATTTGTCCAAATTTGATAGAAACCTATATATTAGGTGTTAAGATCACATACTAAGTTTCATCCTTCTAGCGTTAATAGGTTTTGAGTTATCGTGTTCAGAGACACACAGACAGACATAATTCCAAAACTGTGTTTTTCGGACTCGGGGAGGTCTAAAACGTGGAGATTCGTCAAAATCTCGAGTTCGAAATTTTTGACGATTACAATACTTTCTCTTTGTATACTTCGTATACGAGAAAGTAAAAAACCGGTCAAATACAGATTTGTTACTTGCAGCACAAACAGATACAACCACTTTATTGAGAAATATTTTTTAACTCTGCTGTTCTGTTCGCATTTACTACGTACATGTAACTTTCGGGTCAATATGACCCGAGCATCAAATACTAAGTACAGGGGGCCTATGTTATCCATGATTTCAGGGCAATATTTTGTTTAGAGATAAATAAGATATGTTTTAACAGAACAAGCTTGATATATTTAAAAAATAATACAGTGAATATGCAAATAAAAGCGAGTGTAAAATAAAAAAGTAAGTATGTAAAATAAAAAGATGAATTAGAATTTTTACTTTCTCGTATACGAAGTATACAAAGATAAAGTATTGTAATCGTCAATAAATTCGATCTCGAGATTTTGACGAATCTCCACGTTTTAGACTTCCCTGAGTCCGAAAAACACAATTTTGAAATTATTATGTGTGTTTGTAAACACGATAACTCGAAACCTATAAGAGCTACGGGAGTGAAATTTGGTATGTGATCTTGACACATTATTTGTAGGTTTCTCTCGAATTTTGGACAAAATACGTCTACGGGAAGTCTGTCTGTCTGTTTGTCCACTTTCATGTGAACACTATAACTCATAAACTTGCATAGCTAGACGGATAAAATTTGGTACACAATTTTATCATCAGGAATGTAGGTCCTTATAAAAGTTTTGGCCAAATCCGTCAAAGGGTTGACTGTCTGTCAGTCTGTATAATCGCAAACTTGTGAACACAATAACTCTTTAAGATAATGACTTAGATATATGAAATTTGGTATGTGGCCTTCTAATCTTCATTGTAGATTTGTATCCAATTTTCGTTTCAATCCGTTAAAGAAAAGGTGTTCAAATTGCATTGTTTGTTGACTTTTGACCTTGGCTGTCTACGAAGCAAATTGTAGCGAGTCGCAAACATGCGCTTCGGAAATTATGGTAACCCCTTAAAACGAAACTTCATTTTGACATTCTCTAGTTGGACGCCTGTGATTAACCAGAGGTATGGTGAAATCTTGTGTGATATCGTATCTTCGTAATATCGTAGTAAGATTTCGCACTCAAAAACGTTAAATAAAGTTGTGGTATCTCAGCGCGTGTGAAAATCGCGAACATACCTCATTTTTTTTCAAAATATTAAGTTTTTGGCAATTCATAAATTTTATATGTTTCATTGTAAATCACCATTCATAATTTTTTCCTCAAAATAACCAGGCCTTGAGTAAATACCCTGAAAATATTTACCTACCCACTGGGTGTTTACCCACCCCACATTACTGGTCGTATGCGAGAAAGTTTCGGGGAGGCCACTCCTGCTGGTTTTCTAATCTTACCTCCTTTTTATTTACAATTCAGACAAAAATATGATACATATTGCTTCCAGATATGTTTTTACAATTCTTGCACAATATATTTGTTTTATTATAATTGCTTAATTGAGAGAACATGCATCGGGCAAGTTCATTACTCAACTGTAAATTAACAATGGACGTTAATGATAAATTATACTTCCATTTATCCTGTATTGTTTGATTATATTACTTTAATTTTTATTTGTTTAGAGATATTATTTTGCCTGAATATATGAAGCAATTAATATTTTGCCTTTTTTCTCCCAAAACCCTTTTCATTTCATTGTTGTTTATTGATGTACAAAGCATAATTGCATTATAAGCAGCATATCCATCTTATTATAAAATATAACCTTAGGCCAGCGAATGTTTTTGTCCTTTTACAAATATATGTATTCAAAAGTTGATCAAGAGTATCCACAGCTCTTTTATTGGCACTGTACTCTAATATCATTTCCGGCTTTTTGTCAAATCTGTTACTAATTGATTTATCGGAAGGCATTATGCTCATAATAATGGTGATCCATTCTTTTCCGAATACCTTTTCTCCTTCAATAATTGTCATTTTTGATGATATCATTATGGATTGTAGACCTGAATGCAGTTTCATATGCAAGTTTACACAAGGCTTATATATCACATACCATTTGTCAGGGGGGGGGGGCACTACATGTCGTTTCAGAAGAAGTGTCTCGGCCTCCATTAATACTGACGCAAGTTTGGAGTCAGTCTTGAAAGTGGATCGTGAAGTGGACAACGTTTTCTGATTTTTTTACCATTTTAGTAAATTTTTACCATTACTTATTGGCTTTAATACAGCTCCTACTATTTGAATATTATAACTTATTATGGATTATCCTCTTAGGGTGTTCTTTTGTGGTTATTTTAAGTTATTTAGTTGATTATTTTTATTATGAATAAAGCTTACACGCTGAGTTATAACAAAAAATAGAGATGGGGCAAGTTTACACATTGTGTAAACTTGCCCCATTGCCATTTTTTTGTTATAACTGGCACAAGTGACACTTGCATTACAAAGTCATTCCCAACACCTGAAGATGTGAGGCCATTTCAAAAGGCAGGGCCAAGGAAAAGAAGTAACAGAGGTAGGAAAAAAAGGCAAACAACATTTCTTACAGATACACCTGTAAAAATGCTTTACAAATATAGAAGGAGAAATCAATAAAGAGAAATTTAGCATCAGCCCATCATACTATGCTCAGTCAGTGGGCTCTCCTAGAACACGTTATAATAATGAAAAAAAAAACAGTGTGGATAAAAAATTGTAAAATAAGAAAAACCTTGTTCTGAAAGAAAAGGTTTGAGCTTAAAAAGAATTAAAAAAAACCAAGAAAACTTTTGATTCTGATGACGATGAAAACTGTCTGTGTGTTTACTGTTTAAATCCATGCGAAAAGTGGATCCAATGCACCGAATGTAAGAGGTGGTCTCATGAGGACTGTATTACCAATGGCAATTCAAAATATTTTGTTTTTATAAATTGTGAGAGTCATTTTGAAAACTATTAGGATTCACAGTAATTGTTTATAATCTATTATGTACTGTTTGAAATAAACTAGGGTTCTTTGTATTTAATTTGTTGTATTTTAATCACTGTGAGCCTTCCATTCATTTTTGATGGTGAGTAAACGTTCCCCAGGAAGTGTTAATATAAAGTATTTAAAAATATCCACTACATGCCTTAAAGTCTAACTAATTAATTGGTAATGAAATGAAAAAAATACTTTAAAGCCTTAAAACAGAAAAATAAAAGTTTAAAAAGTGTATAAACCTGCCCCGGTCTCCCCTACACATTCTGTCTTAACGAAATTGTAAAACTGTCTTTAGTAAAAATAATTTCTGTCTAATATGGCAAAAAATGAGCATATTTGATTAATAATGTTCTAAAATTAAGCATACACCGATTTTTTGAATTTTTGTTGCAATTGTAACTTTGCAAAATAAAGGAACATTAATCGAAAATCTGTTTAAAAAGAAAAATATTTATCAAAATCCAACAAAAGAAGTTTCTCTCACCTTTTAACTGAATCTAATTCTAAAATAAACATGCTCAACACATACATTAAAGATTATCGAGTAAACTCATGAAGCTCTGATCACGGCCATGATTAATTGATCAATCTTTCCAGATTCTGACTTATATTTAATTAAAGCGAGATGAAAGGAAAAGCAGATAACTGGTATTAGTATCTTAATGTAATTGATTTCCTTGCAACTTTGAATCCTGAGAAAATTAAGTAAACTCATTCTAAAGTCAACGGACATCATATGAAAAGGATGAAAATCTTTCAAAATGTATTGAATGTACATAAATCAGTACAAAATTATTCTAAGTTATATAATGAAATTCTATTATAAAAGTAATTTTCGTACTGATCTTGAAATAATAGTAAAGTTTTAATCTTCGGAAATCGTTGATTCATCTGTCGTCATCGATTCACTGACATTCAAGAAAAAAAATACTGTCATTAAGAAAACCCTTCCAGTTATTATTAAATGTGCTCCAGTTATTATTAAATGTGTTCCAGTTATTATTAAATGTGTTCCAGTTATTATTAAATGTAGTTCCCTTTCTTAAGAACTATTGACAGTGTTTATTATGTTAAAGCGATTTCGGTTAAAAAAATAGCAATTTCTGGTTTTAAATTTCAATTTTATTTATACTTCAAAACCAAGTTATTTTAAAAGTTACAAGATAATAAATATCTACTAATAATAAAGGAGAATGTGTGTGTGTGTGTCTGTTGGCAATGCACAGAACAGACCGTAGAACGTAGAGCTACCAAATTTGGCACAGATATACTTTGGATGCTGAAGATGTGTACCTCGGAGCCGTTTTTTAAAAAATTTAATTCAAATATAAATTATTTAAAAATAAAACCAAATTTCTGCATTCTGCTAATAACTTCTGAACGAATTGATGGACAACACACATTTTTATGTCATTTTAAAGTGCAAAAAATTATCTTTCCAATGATATCAATTGATGTTTTGTAGAACATTTTATAAATTTTTAAAGTCATCAGAATTTTAAGGTCGCTGGTTGCGAGAGTAGAAATTGATGTAGGGTAGGCGGGGCTTAGTAGCTGTAAACATCATGGCCGCGCGTATCTTCAGAACAAAATTATTATTGATGTAATCGCTTTGGCAGTACATATACTAAAATTGGAACAATACAGAGAAGATTAACATGGCCCCTGCGGAAGGATGGCACGCAAAATGGTGAAGCGTTTTACATTTGATCTGAGAAATTAGTTTAAGCTAACTAGCGTTAAAGAGTTTATTCTAAAATTAGCCCAAAAAATTATTTGAAAATCTCCCTAACATTAAAAATCACTTCAAGTAAATCGTAAGCGCACTAGATCAATTTTATATAAATAATTCCTCTCTTTTTAGCATTTTCTGCGCCCCTTTTTTCCCTATACTCCATGACAACTTCTGCAAACGTTTCTTCCCGCGGGCTGGGTAGCGCAGGCTGTTAGGCTTTTTTCTCCCACCCGTTCACGTCGGGGTTCGAATCTCGCTTAAGCTTTGCTTTCGTTAGTGTCAATAAATGCTTCTTCAGCTTTTCTGCTTCTTTTTTGCATACCTTAAAGGAAGCATTAGATTTAAATGCTTCCAATACTCTCATTTAACTTTTGCTTATTTTATTTTATACTATTTTCTCAGTAATTGTTAAACATTCCATTAGAAATATGAAATTCTCTCCTCATCTAAATGTTTCTCAAATTTTACAAAATTTTTCTAAACGGCTATTAATTAAGCTTAATAGATAGCTTTAGAATGGTAAATTAGGTTTTATTTTACTATTGTAGTCATTGGCTTTAATCTTAATTATTAATCTTGGCTGTACACTCTTGAATGGTGATGTGTGTTTCAATATTTCCCTTTGCTCCACAGAGAGAATAACTATTATCCAAACATATGCCTGTTTTAGTTCATTTTTTATCATTTGCTATTATTAGCTATTATTTGACAATTTGTTCTTTTATAGTTTATAGATATTCAATTTCTTAGTGTGTGTTCGTTGTTTTGTTATGCACAAAATAATTATTCAAGATTTGTATTTTTTTCATGCATTTCAATTCAATAATTTTTTTATTTATAAATGATTGTTTTTATTGACTAGATTTAAATGGTTATCATGAATTTAGTTTTGCGTTTCATAACATGTAAGCAATTCTTTTTTTTACAGAAAAAATTTTATTTAGTTATTTTGAGTTTTAATTAGCTTTGATATGTAAATTATTTTTAGCTGGGAGATTTAATTATTGTACTTCAAATTTTTCATTACTTATTAAAATCTTTTTCATTACTTTTTTTTAAAAGAATCTTTTCACTTATCATTTTTTAACACTTAAACATAAGTTATTAACTCAAAGTTCATAATATGCAAAAACATCCTGTATAATTTTGTTTTGTGTATAAAGAATTAAAATTCAGTTATACTAATTAACCTGTTCACTGTTTGTGTTTTTAAATTCATTTCTTTGTCCCTATTGCTATTATTGCTTTCAGCTTACAAAAATTGAAATGTTGAAAATGTCAGTCTTAATTGCCCTATTACTGTTAATACAAGATTGGCGAACTAGCTCGTCGCCGTAGGTGGCTAGTTAATAATAAATAATTATGAGAAATTTATTGTTTGTAAAATTTCTTTCTTATAAAAGATAACTTTTGAAGGGCATGACTTTACAAATCGTGACTTAACAAATTTTTGTTATAAATTAAGGAAACTGCAGTGCTTCGATGTATCGCAGACTCGAAACAGTTTTCACCGAAGATCTGTCATGCAGTAAGATTGATACTAGCTAAACTTGCAATCGTGGTTCCAGCTTCCTCTTGTTGTCAGGGCGTGAACGTTTGAGGAATGTGGTTCAAGATCATGGGTCATTTTTGTCGTCTGACCCCTAATTAAAATTATAAGGTCACTTCCAAATAGCTCTCAAGCAGTTTCATAATGGGATGATGATCAAACAAGTCTGGCAATACATAGTCTGTGACAAATTAAGTGGAAATAACAGGGAAAGCTAAGCGACGTATCACCACTTCCAATTAATTGTTCCAATACCTCTTATCATTTTTATTTAATTCTGACAGTTATTTCTTTCAGTTTAAGAAATAATTTTGGATAGGTGTTTTGATGTTTGCAATTATCATCTAAGTGTAACAAACTGTTTTTGTGATTGTTTTGCTTATGGTTATTATGGTTTTTGCTTGTTATGGATTATGACGTCTGTATTGTCTCAAACAGCAGTTGGAATAAACAAATTCTGTATACTGCTAAATGCATCTTTTTGTGTATTGGCTAATTGTTTTATTGATATAAGACTTCACTTTTTCAACATTCCTTTTTCATGGTCCATCAATAAAGTTTTTAAAAATATATAGTATTTTTCAATTTATATTTAGAATAGTGTTGAAAACTAATATATGAAATATGAAGCTTGATCCTCAATTCCTGAACTTATTAAACAAAAACATAATATTCCCTATTAAAAGGCAAAAACAGCCAAACGTTTTCATTATTATAGATCATTTTTAGCTATTAGATAATATATGAACAGTTTATATCGCTAAATATATAAAAAACAATTCATTATAAATATTATCATATTTAAAGAAAAAAAAAGCATAGTACTTTGCTTTTGTTAGCATGTTCTGCATTATATCAATCCCAACCATAGTCCTATACGCATGTCATTCAGAAATCCTATTTGGAATCGGGTTGAATTTCGGACAAACAATCATTCGATAACTCTATGATAATAAATGCACCAGCAAAGACAGAATGAATATGACGTGCAAATTATCTATATATTTCCACCACGCATAGATGAAATTTCGTGTCCAATGATTTCAATTAAATGTTCCAGCGGTGATTGTATTTGAAGGTAGCCACAGTCCTTCTGCCGCGGTTGAATAATTAATTGATACAGAATGATGTGACCACACTAGTCATTTTGCTAAAGAAACCCTCATGATGGGTAATTAAAAAAATCACATACATTATTAATGCATTCTTCTGTATAAATTTAATGTTTTATGATTTTATTTAGTATTAGGAATTTGAATGATTCTGAGATAAGGAAAGAATTCCATTCGTGAATTTCTAACCTCAACTATTATCATGCATTCTTAAAATATTTTGTTTTATCTCCGTTTTAATGTTGTGTGTTTTTAGAAAAAATAATTTAGAAAATAACAAGCACATAAAACAATTTAAAATCTGTGTTCTAAAAATTTATCATGACACAACGAAGAGAGTTCTTAGATCATATTTTCGCATCTAAATTCTTCTGAATTCTGGTTAATTACATATATCAACAACCAGGTTTTGTTTAAATAAATAAATTGAGAAAATTAAGCATTGATATTGTACTACAGCATTTCATATATGTTGTTATTAGGGAAAAATGCGGAGCTTAATGATTTCAAAAATACAAAAGTCTATTTCATACACGGAAAAACGAATAACATGATTTCTTTGATATGAAAATAAAATTAGAAAGGACATTTTTTCAAAGAAAATATTTTTTAAGAGTGATATTTAAACCATTTGTTCTTATATCGCAACGGTCCTTGCATTTGTCCCAAAATAACGCTGGCCTAGCAGAAGAGTCTTTCTTTTGGGACAAGAGAATCATGTGTTCGGAAACCGATTACGCCAAAGATAACATGCATTAAGCGCGAGGGGGCTTAACGAGCGTCATGCTTAAACGTTTTTCCACTTCAGGTGGAGTGAAACTTTAGAACGAGGGGTGCTGCATCAGGTGAGATTGCAACGATTTACTCATTTCTGTAACGGTTCTTATAGTACCAGGGTAACACAGGTCTGGTTGAAGAGTCTCTTCGAGACAAGATAGCTATGGGTTCGCAAACCGATTCCTCCAAAGATAATGTGCACTATGTTCTTTGGCTTAATATGCGTGAAGATCAAAGGTCCTTCCAGATGGCGTGGCTTGAAAGTTTACACAGAAGGATGTTGCCTCAGGTGTAGTTCTCGATATATGTTCGGATTCAAAAATACGACACCAGGCCGAATAATGTCCTCGTGTAGCTCAGAATGGGATGTTCTTCTGACAAAGATTATCTTATATGTATTCATTTATGACTCCTTTGAGATCAAGGAATTCCTTCCATTCGTATTTTTTACGAAACTTCAAACGTTTCACAGCAAAAATAAACAATACAAATGAAGAATCAAGTAATGAATCAAGTAGAAATAAATTTATTTCATACATTTATTTGTAAAACTTTTAATCAATTATTTAAAGCAAGCATTTTTATTTATAATATCTTGGTACTGTTGTTAAAGAGTCTGATAACAGAGAACGATTGACGCATTTTTTAAATCTCCAAAATTTTCTACGTTTCCCTTTTGAGATAATAATCCACGATTGTTGAGAAAGGAAGTAATTATTTGTTTCAATGCAAGTTACTGCTTTTTGGTGAAGAATTTTTAAAAATATACTATAATTTTAATCAAAGTGATAATCGAGAATTAGAATGTAATTTATTTGTATGCATTGTTAAGAAAAAATAACTTGCTCTTTTGAGATGCTTGCTTTTTTGGTAAATGAATATTACTCATCTATCTTATTTTAAAGTACTTAAACGAAATAATCAACAACTATAAGAATTTCATAATTTATCTGAAAGAAACAAACGTTGATTCCATTTATAACAAGAATTTGAGTTTCATTTAGCTAAACAAGAAGTTTTAATTTCCTAAAGTATAATTTTAAGAAAGCAAGAAAATTTCAAATATTCTCACTTCAAATTTCAATTCCGTTAATTTGATTTAGGGACTATTTTGTACGTTTTCCATTGAAACCTATTGTTTTAGGTCTCAAAACGCTTGTTACCAAGGAGATATGATTATATTTAAGCAAAACACGGCTGCAAACTTATATAGGCGCAAAACAAATGAAACCCAGAAATAAGAAAAACAATAGAAGGAAATAAAGCTTTTAGTACTTTGAATAACTTAAACTCTATTGTTTGGCATATGCTGATATAAAAGAAAAACCCTGAAAAGTTCCGTGATTTGAAATTGAACCTTAAAGAATGATTGCTTGAGTGTTAATCTAATAATTTTTTAATGTACTGTTATCCTATTGGTCGTCTATAATACACTGGTCTTTAACGTTCTAGAATTTTGTGATTTTTAAATAGTATTTTTCAGTGTAAAAAATATTAAGAACAATGTGTTGGTTCTTCATCGAGTAACTGAAGAAGAATAAATGCTGAAAGGAAATAATTCCATTATTTATTTTGCACTCGTATCAATGATCCATTAATTAGATTCACCACACTTTGAAAAATTTATATTTTAGATAAAAAATAGATATATTTAGCGTGATATTCAAGTTATTTATAATTAAAGTATATTCTATTAACCTTCTAGGCGTTGGAGCTGCATTTTTTCGTTTTTCTTGTTGAATTCAAAAGCAGATAATTCATGTTTATGCGCATAATTTCTTAAACTACCTTAGATAAGATATTCTGAAGATTTCAGAGACTTAATTGGACTCAATAAAGAACCAATTATTCACTTTAAAAGTTTATTTATAAGATTTTAAAGCTATTACATCAAAATAGATTAACTCTAGAGAGCTATAAAGAAGCTCTTTATTTCCTAAGAACTGGAAATAAGAAATCAGATCAAAGTTCCTTTTACATTACAATAGCATTTTTTATGAAAAGAATAAAAGAAGATGATTCATACTTCTTTTTTCAGTTATTTAGAGATAAAAAATTAGAAAGCTTTTTGGAGGTAAATAACCTACGACCTTCATGTAATGATAGAAGCGTACATAATTGGAATCAGTGTCAATTTTTTTTCTCGAGATCCGATTCTTCCAAAGATTCTTTGGTGTAAAGTGAAATTTTGGAGAGTGGGATGCTGATTCAGGCGTAATTCATCACACTACATTTCTAAAGTAGGAGGTTGGTACAGTAATTGGCCTGTTTTGCCACAAAACGAGACGTAAATTTAACAAATAAAGCAATTTTAAAGCCTTATGCAATTTTCAACATAACGACAGTTGAGCAATTAAACGAAAAATTTCGTTACGTATTTAAGTTACAATTCACCACTTTAAAGCATAACTTTAGACTACAATGGCAAAAATGAAGAAAAGATTCTCAAAACACACTTTTATTAATGTATTAAATCGATAATGTTATTTTTATCAAAAATATTGACGTCAAAACAAATTCATTAAAACAGAAGGCACCGATCATTCAAACAAATAATTATAGCCATATTTTGATTTTTAATGAATGTTTAGGAGTTTTTTTTCTTATTATATTCATTATGGCTTAATTTCTTTATACTATTGATTTCAGAGCCTTGCAATTTTACGAATTTGTTTTTGTCGGCAATATATTTAATAAAAGAGCAATGTTTCCTTCTTTTTTAACACATAATAAAATTGTACTTTAAAAAACTTTTATTTCCATTATTTTCTACTTGTTAGTCTTTATATAATTTCATAATTTATTATTATAAATATCATGAAATCTTAAAATGATTTTTTATCCCTTACCAGATTACACCACTCATATGGAATCGAAATTAAATTGAATTTATTTACTGATAATTAAACTCTAGAAATCTTAAATTATTGTACTTTCAGCGGAATCAGAAAAATGTGCACAATTTCAGATCTCTATTACATTAAGAAGTGAGAGAAAAAGCTATTATAAAATTCCATCTGTACAGACGTCAAACAAGTTTAGGTCAATAAAAGCGTGTAAAGCATTAACCCTTTGCAAGACAGACATCTATTATTTTGTTTAGAACAGAAAATGGTCTCCTCTCCAGATACTTCTAAAAAAGCTAAAAGTTATTATTTTATATTCCTTTTAACTATATGTATTTCCCTCTTTTCTGAATGATGTTATTTTGGTTATAATTTCAATGACACGATCACTTAATTAAATAAATAATTACATGAATTATAACTAGTTTCGCAATTTAAAACTGTTATTATTGAATTTAGTGATGGCGGTCGAAGATTTCGGCGAATACATAGATAATTCCCTATAATGTTTCTAATCCAACTAATACATTTTATTGCAATCGGTTTCCACCGAATATTCAGATTATTGGAATAAACTTGAAGCAAACAAGTTGCAGATGATTGAAACGATTCGGCGTATGTGACGTAGTGCGATAGATTTGCGTGATAAGATCGCCAAAGAAACCTTTCATTTTAGTAAAAATTATCATTACTAAATTAAAATTATTTTATTAACAATTTCATTAACACAGTCACTTCATTACATTAATAATTACATGAATTATATCTACTTTCTCAATTTAAAACTGTTATTATTGCATTTAATGATGCCGGTCGAAGATTTCGGTGGTATTCATAGACATTTCCCTGAACTGTTTCTAATCCAACTAATACATTTTATTGCAATAAGATTCTACCGAATATTCAGATTATTGGAATAAACTTGAAGCAAAGAGGTTGCAGATGATTAAAATGATTGGGCGTATGTGACGTAGTGCGATAGATTTGCGTGATACAATCGTCAACGAAACGCTTTTACGCTGCTTTTAATTCAATTAAAACCGAAGAGCAAACATAGCGTGTCAGCCAGACTACCAGAGTTACTTAAGTTACGAGCTTTCCTCCTAGCAGTCTATAGAAGGAACCTGCATTTAGGCTTTCTGAATAGTACGAATGAGTTTCGTTTAAAGTTGGGTCTTTTCAGTGATTTGATTTTTGTTGGTTATTTTTGGTAAGTTCGCGTTTTTGGTTCAAGAATTTGAAACAGTGTCGATGTGTATTTTCCCTACAAATCGTGGTTTTATGTTGTTATTTTATTTTGAAGCTATTTGGTTGCATTAACTGAAAGCTTTGGAAATAAATGCTTAGATTTTAGGGTAATGAGAAATTCTTCAAGCTGTAGAAAGCACAGAAAACTCTTTTTGTTTGCTATAAAACAAGACTCAATTCTTTTAAAAGGGCTTTTGTTCCATAATTTTCTACTTGGATTAAAAATGAGATTTTCTACGGAAAGTTGATTTAAGTTGACCTAGATACTAATCATGTGAAATCAATTTCATTTCAAATGAACCGAAAAAATTAATGTTCTTTAGATTTATTTAAGAACAAATTGTAGAAACTACATTAGTAGAGCATTGACTAACCGAATCTGATACCATTTTGAATTATACACAAGGAATTTTAATGTATAAAGAAAATTTAAAGTCAGGTAAAGTTCTTTAATAATTGAATGCATACAGTGCGGTTTGGTTTAGTTATTTTAACATCCCGTTTTGAAGAAACAGGAAGAGTATTTTCGGATGGATAATGCATATGAAAATGCAAAAAAGATTCGTTTAATTTATACGTATAGCATCATGTTTGCATACAAGACAAAGCTTTCGACATAAAGTAAATTATATCTTCGCAGTTATAAATTGAGCTTCCATTCTTATTATGTAGTGATTCGATGAGGTCCAAGGAGGCTTATTACTATAACTATATTCGTGCATTTTTCCTTGATTAACTCGGATATACTTCTCACAAGGGCAACGCCAGGTACATGGGTCACCGATTTTTTGCAAATTCTGTACATTTGTATCAGTGTCTTAGGACAATACAGCATGCAAACCACAAGTTCTACAACTCAGTAATTTTTGAGAAAATCGATCGAAAACTTTAGCGGATAGAATATCAAACAGTTCGCTACAAGTTAGTGCGAGGTGACGGCGGTCTAGTGGTTAGCTTCAGAGCTCCGTAATTGCTGGATCGCCGGGTTCGAGTCCCACACTGAGCGTTTTTTTTAAGACCATTTCAATATTTTATAACGAATAATATCGTTTATACGCATGGATATTTGTTGAACATTCAGCAGCGTTTAGTAATTCTATTTTTTCGTAAAATAAAAACTTATTTTTTATTCTAACTTTATTCATCACATTATATGAATCGTAATTAATATCAGCCAATTCTCTTCAGCTGTACTAATGAGATGGCGGCTTATAATGTGATGAATAAAATTATAATAAAAAATAAATTTTTATCTTGCAAAAAATTAGCAGAATTACTAAACGCTGTTGAAAGTTCAATAAATATCCATGCATATAAACGTAATTATTCGTTATAAAATATTTAAATGATAGGTTGAAAAAATTTTCAGCGTGGGACTCGATCCGGTGAGCCAAACAATTACGAAGCTCTGACGTTAACCACCGGACCGCCGCCATCTCGGTCCAAATCTGCAGCGAACTGGTTGCGCTAATGTTTCTGATCGATTTTCTCGAAAATTACTGAGTTATAGAACTTGTGACTTGCATGTTGTATTGTCCTAAGACACTACTACAAATGTACAAAATTTGAAAATAATCGGTGTCCCATGTACCTGGTGTTGCCCTTGTCAGATATGTTTATACAAATACAAAATTACATTGTGGTTGATATAGTTTTCAGGAGTATTTCGAAACTAATGCTAAAGAAAATATAACAGAAAGTGTCAAGCATCAAAATGTGAGAAAAGCCTCTTTTAGGTCTCTTTTGGGGCAAAAGAATTGCTGGAAAATTTAATAATTATTGCACTTACTATAAAAACTCTTCAAACTGATATAATATGTTTCTTAAAGTTTAAAATACTGCTTTAGATAGTTATACATTTTTTATTAAATCCTGTCAAAGATGATTTTCCAGTATTCCCAGAATCTTCTGGTCTGTTAGTTTTCATTACAGAAAGACAGTCTTTATATAATGTTTAAATATATTTCGTAAATTTTTATTCTATTAATATACAAACAAGTTTGTCACGAATAAATCAATTTCAGCTTGGAAAGCATTTATGTAAAGATGTAAAGATGACAAACAGTTTTTAATTTACCTATATTTTCTTTGTAAAATCATTTTTGAAAATAGCCTTTAATTCATTCATTATGAGAGATTTTAAATAAAATAATTTCATCAAATGAAAATTAAAAATTTCAATATCATTCTTACTACATTTATATGACTTTCACAAATTCATTAATGTCTCTCATCTAATTCATGTCTGTCATGTTTTCTAATTCATGCCTGATTTTAATCATACGTTGTATGCGGAAAACGGGAAGCACTGCGTAAGAAGAAGCTGTCCACTGTTCATGGAGTAAGAATTGCTCTTGAACTTCGCATGTGTAAAAAATATCTGGACATCCCTTAACATAAGAAATTTATATACATTTTCTATCACTGTAACTGAAATTCATTCTTGCTTTCTCCCTGCATTATTTATTGCATTACCATACTTTTGCTATTATATTACCAGCTCTGAGTAATTTCACGTCGCGCGGTGGCCTCGTGGAAAGGTCTCGGCTTCGGGGCGGGAAAGTTAGAAGCTCGATTTCACTAAATATCCACAGCGTATGTGGTTTGGCGCACGTTTAATTTGATGTCAAAAGTAAAACGTCCTCCCGCTGGTATGGCGCAGAAATTAGGACAATGCGTGCCATTTCAGGTGTCACCTTGTCACTGAACCACGGTTCAAAATGACGAGTGCTGTTCCAAAAAAGCCCTCGTGTTGCTTCAAAACGGGACGTTAATGTAACTAAATGAAACTAAACTAAGTAATTTCGCTCACTCTATTTTACGTCACATCTACCATCTAATGGAAAAGACATAATTTTACGTGACTCGCGCAGAATGGGCTGACTTTCCTTGCATTAGAAAATCATTAAAATTTTATCTGTAAAGCAACATTTTCATTCCTGTCCAATTCATGGTTGAGCGGATTTGGATACAGAAAGTTAACTAATACTTAAATTCACGATTTAACCCCTTAAGTCTCACTCCCGTCATATTGACGTGCATCGAATTATCGCATTTGTGAGCTCATAAACTAAAATTTAATCATTAATTACGTAGAATCCATAAGCATCTCAAATATTCTATGCCTTCTTAGATGAATGAAAACAACAGCCCCTTTCCAAAACAGGAGGGGTTATCTTATTAGTTAGCAAAAAAAAAAAAAAAAAAATGCGAAACTTAAGGGATTAATAGAAGTTAAACCAGAACTACTATACTACTGGTACTAAAGATGTCATTTTTGAGAAAAAACATAATACTGCTTTTCTTGATAAACTGTCTATAGATCAAAGAGAAATGACCGATTCGGGATACTGCAGAAAATTAATAAGATACACATACATCGTAAACTAACCAGTATGAAAACTAAATCACTTTGAAGATTGTTCTCTTTCGATTGTGTCGTATACGAAACACACATAGAGAAAAAAAATGCAACCATAAAAAAACATCGGTTTCGAGATGCTGATGAATTTCTACGTTTTAAACCTCCTAGAGTTTGAAAAATTGTTTTTCGGGTTTATTTCTGTATGTCTGTCTGATTATTTCTCTGTGTATATGTGAACACCATCAGTCAAAAATGTAACGAGCTGCTTCGAGAAGATTTGTCATTGTACTTACCTCAACGTTAAATCTGTATCAAATATGTGGCAAATCCATGATCAGGAAGAAGAATCTTTTGTACAGTTTTATTTAATTTGACTTGTTTCATGTTTGTAAAGATGTAATAGATTTTTCATTCACTTCTTGACGTTCTAGAGTTTTGAAATTTTGCATGCGTGTGTGTTCTCGATGTCAATACACTATTTTGATATTTTCAAAAGTAATTTATCAGTTAATTGATGAATTTAATTATATTTTTTATTTCATTTAATATATAATACTTATAATAATATATAATATATAATACTAATCACATATATAATACTTATAATTATGAATTATAAATTAACGACTAATAAGTAGAAAATAATTAAAATTAAGGAATTCTCCTTTTTAGTACACTTATAAAAGTGCGTTTTTTAAAAATTTGTTCTTTTTTCACTATTCTATGAAACTATACAAAATAAAACTATTCTTTTTAACAGGTGAGTTGCTTTTCACACTGAGTGAATATGTTACATACAATCTTTGCATTTAGTTGCCTGTGCATTGCTACTCAAGTTTAAAGAAAATTCAAATGCATTTTTATTAATTGCGACTTTTTCCATACACGTTTTCGCTCTGTCTAATGAAAATTTTAATTTAATCACCGTACAAAGGCAATATGACTAGATTATTTCAAGTGAATACTTCTTAAAATGTAGCAACGAATATATGCTTTTATCTTTGCTTTTTAACTACAGATTTTTAGTGTTTCCGCAACTCCGCTCTATCTATAATTTAGTTTGTAAAGCGAATTTTTATTTCTTATTATTGGATTATAAAAAATCTGGTACTGAACTGTAATAACATAATCTGAAATACCATAATATAAACTGTTAAATTATCTTTTATTTAAACTGTTGGTGATTAGATTCCCACTTAGTTGAGCATGTCTAGCCAAGTCCATGAATCAATTACTTCTTAAAAATCTTCTGACGGTCAAAGAGGGCTTAGAAACCTAAGGTAAAGGTCTCAATTAACTCTAATATATTGAGGAAGCTTCGTGAAGAACTTGCAAGAGAAACTGATGCACATGCGTGTTTCGCTTGGAAGCAAGCCACCAGCGAACAATTCACGTCCAAGCAGTCATCGGTCTATACGTTTTTAAATAAGAGCACAGCCAGAGGGTAGAGCTCATTACCTTCTACCTCGCTCCTCTGCCAAGCCACGCTTTAGGCCACTGGTGGGCTCAGTTATTTAAAGAGTTTATACACACATATAAGGAACACATTATTACTGGAAACTTAAAAATTATCGAGTCAGACCTGTTACGGAAGTTAATGGGGAGGGGAACTGAGTTTAGACTAAGAGAAAAATTAAGTAACAAAAAGATTTTGATTTCTATATACAAAGATTTTTTTATTTCAAAAATTGCAAGAAGATACCACATGCCAATGGAAGGATTTGCGGACTGGAAACAGAGGATTATAGAAGAAATAAAAAGCAGGTTATACTATCAAAAAAGTGACTTTAGAGAAAGAGGTATCTTTGTTAATACATAAGTCTGTTTTGAAAGAAATTAAAAACCTAAAGGATAAATTTATTATAACAACAGTGGACAAGGTGGTTAATAATTTTATAATGTGCAAATATTACTATAAGGAACTATTAATCAAAGAACATAGCTCTAATGCAACATATAGCCTCATTAAAAGCAGTAAAAAGGAATTAGATAAAAGAATGTTGGATTTTTCTAAAAAAATCAGGAATTATTCTTATTTGTTCACCAATGTAAAATTTCATAAAAAACCTACAAAATTTAGATTAGTGACGTCTGGTACAGGCTGTTATAATTACTACATAGGAAAACATTTCTTTAATTTCATCAAAATTATTTTGGAAAAAATAGGAAAAGTGAATAATTTCATAATTAGCAACAACATTGAAGTTTTAAACTTCCTTAACAATAACGAAATTAGCAATTTGAACACCTTTGATTTCGAAAATTTGTACACGAATCTGCCCCACGATAAATTAATAGAAGTTTGCTATTCCTTGTACGACGAATTTTTAAACGAGTTTATTATTGAAAAAAACTAATTGGATTGAACTGTGTAAATTCAAAATTCAAGAAAACTACCTATTTAATGGGATAAACTTTTATAGGCAAAAAACTGGAATACCAATGGGTGTTTCTTTCTCTAGTGCACTGGCCAATATTTTCTTGCACGTTATGAATATAAAATAATCAGGGATAATTTAATTTACGGTTTCAGATATATAGATAATCTGTTTCTGTTGAACACAGATAATTTTGGACTATATTATTAGCTGTTATCCAAAGGAGTTAAAACTAAATGAAACTAACGTTTATCTGAATAAAGCAACTTTTTTAGATATAAAAGTCTAGATTGCTGGAAATAAAGCTTTACTCGGTTTGTTTGACAAAAGAGAGGAATTTGATTTCAATGTAAAACATTATGTAGATATCATTCTTATTTAGATTCTAGGATCTTCAAAAATCTAATTTCTTATCAATTTAGCAGAATTATTAAAATTGCAATAACAAGACTCAATATTTTATGTCAACTAATAATTTTTTAAAAAATCTTTATAATAACGATTTCCCTTTTAATTATTGCAACATAGAAGATTTAATTCGTGAAAGTTCTTTGGCTTTTAGGGATTAATTTCAGTCTCTTTGCCTTGTAATTCTTCAGGCCTTTCTCTGTTTTCAATTTCGATTAATAGAAGGCACAGTAATCAAAGGCAATTCCCCTTTCTGGGTAAATTGGGAAAGGGGACAATTCTCAGAATCTGGGCAGGAAAGTGTTGTTTTGATTCTGTGAGTAACCATTTTGGTGTGTTCTGAGCTAAGGGTAAGTTGAATACTTTTTCTTTGGCGCTTGTTTTATTGTTATGACGGCTTTTTATTGCTAGATGGCTAATGATTTCTTTTTTTAAGTCTCTTTTGAAACTAAAATTTATTGTCGTATTTATTGCGATTTGTTAAAAAAATTTTGTGGGTAGTCCTTCTTTTGTCTCTCTTTTCCTTTGGGATCTTTCGGATCACAAGAGGTTTTGTTTTGACGAAAGTCAGGCCTCTTACAGAAAAAGATCCAATTTTTAGAATCCAACCTGCAGGTGACCCTTGATGAACTCTGAAAAGAGGGATTCTATTCTACTTTTTATTAAGGTTGCTTATTTTTCTTTTTCTTATAAAATGTTTTTATCTACTACAAGCAGGAAAAACCGGTGTTGCTCGGGATCCATATTTTTATGTACTGGCCTCCTGTTTTGTTCAATACACTCAAATAAAAAAAACATAAATACATAAGGAATCTATATATAACGTCGGATGCAGGAGATTTAAATTCGAGACTGAAATTTTATCGGCAAAATTGACTTATTGCTAGCTTATAGTCTGACAAACCTTGGAATTCCATCTTCCCATCATCATCAATACTACGGAGAAAACATAATACTTAAAATCATGCTTTTTATGGCCTCCCATTCTCTTCTTTTTTGTGTTTGAGTGTCTAACCGGAAGCATCATTCCTTCATTTTCTACCTAGACCCTCTCTCTTCGGTAGGAATGGGACTCGGTAAACCTTTAATGACTTTACATACTGACAGTGGCGTACCGAGGGTTCGAGATTAGCGTAACGAGGGACGAAACATCGCGTACTAATTAAACTACCGTCATTGCATGCGTGAGTGCATGTTAAAAGCTACGTAATAAAAACGGAAGTTATCTGCACGCTACGAAATAACAGCGGAAGTAAGAAATCTACCTTGACCAAAAAAAGAAATATTTTCTTAACTTTAACAACAGTAAAAACACGTAAATAACAGATTTGATGAAACAATAAATTTGATTTTATAACAATAGAAAACATTGTTACAATTTGCGTTTAAAATGAATTTTGAAACGTTAATTACAGTTAGAGAAAAAAGTGCAACAATTAAATTGGTATCATTAAAAAGATTATTTTTTGCTCTTTAAGGTGATGTAAAAATAATTTTCATACCATAAGTATTTCAGAAGTTACTGCGCGAAGAACGTCTCAAAATACCTTACTTTTCGTTATTTAATTAAATAAGTAAAAATCTAATTCGAATTTTAAAATAATTTTTACGGCGTTAGCTCTCTCTTGTGCTAATCCATCACAATGCCAAATTTGGTCGCCGTAAGTCCAACGGTGTGGGCGTGCATAAAGAACCAAAAAAACGGACACACAAACATACTTTCCTCTTTTACATATATACATTGTTTTTCGGTTACAGCGACATTTTGTGCGCTCTGGAAACAATGTAATATTGTTGTCTTTTATCGTTTACGGCGCTTTTTTGCTTTCAGGCTTTGTTTATTTGTTGTTTTACTCTTTTTCTCTTGACTTGCTTGATATAGTTGTATAATTTTCTATTTTACGTAAATGATATCCTTATGTGAGATTACACGATAGATGACTTCACTCCGATTTTTCCCTATTAATAAGAATAATAATTGTTGAGAACAATAAAAATTATTTTCTGTTTATATTTAAAAATCTATTCACTCCGCACCCATACTCGATACCAGTCGTGTTGAATGGCATCAGACCTAACTTCACCATGTACTAAAAATTTTGAAAAGCAACTGTAAGAATTTTTTGAACGAAAAAGACCTCTTTTATTCTGATAAAAAATTAGCAGCGATAAAAGATGAAGTCCTGTAATTCATTAACCAAAATCATAAAAGACGAAAAAAAAATTCCTTTCAAAATACATTTGCCTTTAACTAACCTAATAGAGTAAAAGAAAGCTTCCAATTATGAATAAATCATTTATCACAATTATCGCAACTCATAAAAAAGCAAAAAAATAAGCTCCAATCAGATTATACAGGATCACGATAAGGGTTAAGAATCAGATAAGAAACATTCTTCATTAAAAGTCCGCTCAAATGAATGAAAGATTGGTGAGCTAATCTTAGTCATTAAACTAATTTAAACTGTGAGTAATGATGAGTGGTGTAAAAGCAATAAAAACAGTCACAGAGCGATGTTACTTCTTTTTATAGTGAATTATTCAGAAATATGTCACAGAAAAAACTCAAAAGCTCGTTAACTAATAGCATACCATCAAGCTTATCGAAGCGAAGTCAGTAATTAATAGTAAGACTCTTTCATATACATTTCGTACGCTCTACTTTGCGGCAATTATTATGCAAGAATATTCCTTATAATTTTCTGAACTATTGAACTATTTTTCTCAATAGTTTTTATTCTTTACTTTGAAGCTAATCGTTTGATACCAGTAAAATAGAGTAAATTATGTGTAAATAGGAAGAAATGCAAAAACGCGTAAGATCCTTGAAGGATCATGGCATGATACATAATTATATGTTGGTCTGGTACAGTATCTCAGCTTCGTTCTTTGAGGATCTTGAGGTCCTGAGTCGGTGGCAGTAAAGTAAAGTAAAAGGGGTTGGGGGAGTGGAATAGAGAGTAACTTACAAATGCATAAGGTCCTTGAAGGATTGCAGGATCATCAAACGAAACATGATTATAAGATTGTTAAGTGTCAGAGTCACGACTTCGTTGTTGGACGATCGTGAGTTCCTGGGTCGGTGGCAGTAAAGTACAGTAAAAGAAAAGGAAAAAGCTCACAAATGAGTCAAGTCCTTCAAACATCGCAGGATTATAACACGAAGCATGATTATATTTTGATATGATGTCTGAGTCTCGGCTTCGTGGTTTGAGGATCGTGAGTTTCTGGGTAAGTGGCAATAAAGTACAGTAAAATGGAGGAATAAAATAGGGAAAAACTCACAAATATGCAAGGTCCTTGAAGAATTGCAATACGAAACATGATTATATGGTGGTCTGGTGTCAGAGTCGCCGCGAGTTCCTGTGCCGGTGGCAGAAAAATACACTGACTTATGTGTGAATAGGTAGAAACTCACAAATCTGTATGAATCTTGAAGGATTATAACATGAGACATAATTTTATGGCGGTTCAAAATCAGAGTTTTGGATTCCTGGTAGAAGGATCGTGCGTTACAGGGTTAAGGGCAGTAAAATAGAGTAAATTGTGAGTAAATAAGAAAAAACTCACAAATATGTAATGTCCCAGAAGGATTATAAAATTTAAAAAAAATGATTATATGGTTGTCTGATGTCAGAATCATGTAGCCTTGGTGTAGTTCATTACGGAATATGCATGAAACGTTCTCACATGACTATGGTATGAAGATTCAAAGAAGCAAAGGGTGTCAGTTAAGGCGTCCTCTGCTTTGTTTGATGCTATGTTTTAGTAAAAAGTCATCATATCTCACATTTTAAATAAATCAAAAGCTTTTCTAATATTATTAAAAAATAAAATAAACTTAATTTAATCTAAAATGAAATTGAAATGTATAAAATATAAAATATTTTAAATAAAAAATATATTTTGATGCTATGCATGTTTAAATTTTTGACAATGAAACTACTATATACATATAGATAATAATTTTGGGGCGTTTTATGACAGGATGGATATATGAAATATATTGTTACAAAAATCGTTCTGTGGGTGTATGGTGTAAACAGTCCAACACGCAGGATAATGGAGAATGAAGGTTTATTCATAAATATGCAGGAAAACACGCAGCACAGGTAACAGGAAGCAATAGATCTTGCACAGATTAGCAACATAAATATTTAACAACGTAATAGCAATTCACTGGTGATAACAGTTCATTACTTTGAGATTTGGCAACACAAACAGTTAACGAATCACTAATAACGACAATAACAACACTTTTAATAGAGCTCAGCTCACCAGCTTTCTAGCTCACACAGCAAACGAAACTCCAAAGTCGTTCCAGTCAATCAACACTCACTATTCAATACCGCTCGGCGTCTAACAGCTTACTAGCTCGCACAGCGGATAGAACTCCAAAGAGAGATTCCAAAGATGTTCGCACTCCAAGGCGATCCCAGTCGTCAACACGTTCAAAGCCGATCAACATTCACTCTCTGATCCAAGCGCGTCCCTTATATACTCTCTCCGACAGGCCGTGACGTCACATGGAGTTTTCTCTTACATTCAAGCGTATTTTCTTTCCTAATAGAGATATCGAGAAAAGGGTCGCATTTTGAATCATCGATTTTTCGCCAATGTCAGGTGTCCAGGCCCGGCCATCTCATACTCACCCCTGTAAAACTCTCTTCCCAACCATAAGACTCACATTGCTGGCAAGCGACTTTCCTATTTTGTAACAATATTCATCGTCCTTTAAAATTCATTTTTTTATTAAACACAAAATATAAGGTCCTATAGAAGACAATATTATTTTTATTTTGAGCAAAAGAAAAAAAATGTTAGCTGTTTTGAAATAATATGCAAAACATTTTAATTTCATTCATATTATCATATTTCTTAGAACTGCATAACATGGCCCGGTGAGCCGTGGTGGCCTCATTGTTGAATCTCGATTTCAGGACCGGAGGGGCTCGCGTTCTAGACCCGATTCTACGAATACAACCAAGGTGCTTTAGAGCCTGGTGCACGTTAAATATGTCGAGTATCAAACGTCCTCTCACTGGTGTGGTGCAGAAATTTGGAGAGAGAGATGTCGCCCTTTTTATATGTCAATGGTTCAAAATTACGTGTTTCCACCCAAAACATCCCTTATCTTGCCTTTAAGCGGGTCGTAATTATAAACTAAACTAAAATATATGGGAACGATTCAATGTCATAATGTCCATGCTAAAACTATCCTCGTATAGCTTCAAGTTGGTACGTTAATCTATTTAAATTAACTAAACCGAACTTCGTCAGAATTAGAAAAGTGGAAATGATTATATTAAGAAACATAAACAAATTTGCCTTTTGAAAATGAGTAATACCGTATTGGACTATAAGAAATATTCGGCGAAATGTAAGTCCTTAAAACGATTTTAAAAATGCTGAAATTTATGTAGATATTCCCGTGGAAGAAAGAAATTATAAAGTTTATAAAACAAGTGATCACTTAAAAATAAACACATTTTCAGTTATTAAAATTTTTTTAAAAGAAAAAATGATACTGGCATGTAAATTCCCTAAGAAATGGAAGTTAGTAAACTGATTTTAAATACTATTTTCTTATGCATTATTGTGAATCTTACTACGGCGAGCAGGAAATCATATGGCATGTAACATAATATAAAGATTCGATGTATTTTTAAGATTTATATTTAATATGTGTACTTTTATTTACTTTTATATGCTTTTTTCTTTTTGGTAATTTTGAATTAATGTTTTTCCATCCTAATTTTTCATATGTAATTTTAATTTAGTTTTTTTTATTTCTATAATATAAAGAAGTTTTAGCGCTTTCGAAAATACTGAAAACACATAAAAGTTTTGACTAAACTAAAATAACTAAAACATTAAATAACAATTTTAAATATATTATTTTATTGAGGAAATAAATACTTTTAAAATAAAATAATTCTAACAAGAATTAAGTAGCATTAAGACGGATTTTATTTTGTATTTTTTTTTTAAATTATTGCTATCTATCTTTTTACTTTCTCGTATACGAAGTATACAAAGAGAAAGTATTGTAATCGTCAAAAAATTCGAACTCGAAATTTTGACGAATCTCCATGTTTTAGACCTCCCTGAGTCCGAAAAACACAATTTTGGAATTATGTCTGTCTGTGTGTCTGTGAACACGATAACTCGAAAACTATTAGAGCTACAGGGATGAAATTTGGTATGTGGTCTTTAAACATAATTTGTAGGTTTCTGTCAAATTTTGGACAAATTCCGTCAACGGGAAGTCTGTCTGTCTGTATGTCTGAAGTCATGTGAACACTATAACTCAAAAACTTGAATAGCTAGATGGATAAAATTTGGTACACAGTTTTATCGTCATGAATGTAGGTCCGTATAAAATTTTGGGCCAAATACGTCAAAGGATGGACTGTCTGTCGGTCTGTATAATTTACTATTGAAACCAATCCGTTATCTCTACACGCATGCGTATTAGAAGCAATCTTCTGTGCAGGCGAAAGGAGCGAATTACGTCAGTTTGTCCTTGAGACGGCAAGAGTGAAACCTAGCAGTGTGCGATAGATATGCGTTTTAATCGGCAGGCATCACTTTGAATTTGATTCTTTACCTAGATATTTTTCAATCACTACAATGGAAAACCTTCTGATAGTCATTGGATTCTGGATAACAGTAGGTTCGAATATTTTTAGCCACGCGGTGGAAGGAGAAACGGCATCTTTTTGGGGAAGTATACGAGAAAGTTTAGGGGAGAACACTCCCGCTGGTTATTTAAAAAAATAGATGAACTTTTGACTTTAATCATTATCAAATGATTTTTTACTTTTAGGTATTGATAAACTTATGCTACTGATTGGAAACAAACTGCTTAAGAAATTAATAAAAATAAAGCCCACTAAGATTGATTGTTATAGGTTTTACTTTGTGAGTGTCCTTTTTTAAAGATTAATTTTCTTAGTATTTGAAAAATTGAATGAAAATTTTTATTACATTATTACATTTTCATCAGATATTATTGCATTTTCATTTAACTTGACTTGTTTCATATTTGCAAGGATGGAATTTTGCAATCGATTTTTCATTCACTTTCAGGTGTGCTAAAGGTTTGAAATTTTATATTTTTTTGTATAGTTGATGACAACACACTATTTCAATATTTACAGAATTGAATTAATAATTAATTCAGTTAATACTTAAGTAAATTAAATTTTCATTCTGTGCCAGTGGCGCCATCTGGAAATGAGTTTTAGAAACTATAGATAACCTGATAAAAAAGTAGAAAATAATTAAAATAAAAGAAATTTCTACTGTTTAGTACACTAATATTAATATGACTTTTTTCTAAAACTGTTTTAAATTAAATTTTCTTTATCTTTATAAAACTTTATGCCACTTATTTCATATGAACTTTTTATGGAATTTAGAGAACCCATTAAATTGCCTTTTTCTTTAAATCTAGGTTGCTATGCCCTCCGTTTCTTGAATATCTCAGTGCCTGGAGCTGTACCTGTCGGAGAGCCTGTTTGGTTAAAGTGCGACTTTGATTTGGAAGGAGATGACTTGTATTCTGTTAAATGGTACAAAAACCACGTGGAATTTTACCGTTACCAGCCTCGAGACAGACCACCTGGACAAACGTATAGATTAGCTGGAACATTTGTGGATGTAAGTTAATAGCATGTGTTTTATTTATGGTATTTTTCAAACAACTAAAACCTGAAAGGTGGATTCGAAATAAGCCACTACTCCATCAACTACTAGGAAAAAGAAAATATTTTTCAAATTCCTTTTTTTAAAAATAATATTTCTTTTATATTAAATAAAATAATAAAAATATCTGGTATCTGCACAGAGTAAATATTAACTATTTCAGATGCAGTATTTTTAGTAAAATACATTTTAGATACTCCATTTTTATAATGCGAGAATATTTTAATTACAGTAATTATTAACTGCTTTTGATTTTAGAATAAAAATTTTGAAAATAAGGTAATTATTAAGCTTGATTATCAAAATTTTAATCAAATAACTTATTTAATTATGAAATCTATTAAAAGGATCGATAATTTTTTTATTTCGTTATTCTCCTGATTAAAACTCTTCACTCAAATTCTCTTATCTAAAATTTCTAAACTTTTACATTTTGTTTTATTGACTGAAGAAAATCCCTCAAGAAATATGGAGAGAGTATAAAATCTTCAGAGATTTTATGAGTAACTTTCCAGAGAATAAAATATTCCTGAATATGGTATCAAATGATTTTTAATTTAATGAATAAAAGAAATAGTAAAACCTTTAAATAAATAAAAAAATGTTTCAATAAAACTGGAATTACTGTATTTAAAAACGTATTTACTTTTTTCATATTCTTTGACAATGTATTTTTTACATTAATTTAACAACAGAAAACCTGTGTATCTTTAGACATAATAAAGTCTGGGCAACTTTAATCAAGAATTTAATGGATTAGAAATAGTTCCGTTTCGTTAGAAAGCATAATATGAAAGAGTCATGCTACAATAAGGAAAAGTAATTGACGACTGAAATATTAAAATGATACTAACATTTAGATTACAGGGAGGTGAAATCTCAAGATAATCTTTTAAAATGGAGATTTTAGAGGAGTAGCAGAAAAGTCCTCCTTACCTTACAACTCACTGTAGTATAATTTCTTTAGCCCTTTTTGAGCGCTGTGAGGCTACCTATTCTTGTTTCTCCTTTTTAGCAATAACTCTAGTCATCATATATGAAGTGATGCAATAGGACAAGGGAATAAAAATCCCTGTAGATTGATTAGAGAGTAAATAGAACGGGCAGAGGAAAGGAAAGGAACCCACACCGACGCGGCCTACCCGAAAGGGTGTAAGGCCCTTAGCTGGACAGTGAGGGGAAAATACTCGTGTCAGCACGTAAGGGACAGCCACACAGTCTCCAAGGACAAGGAGAGCTGGGTGGAATTTAGAAAGTCCAAAATATTTGACCATATTATACAATATCACACACTGCAACTCATTAAACTATTGCGCATATTACACCCAAAAACATGGGCTAATTTTAAATAGATTCCGAGCAATTACATAATTACAAAATACCGATTTACAATGTGTACCGAACCAAAACATAGAAAAATCACAATACTATGTAGCTGGGGAAAAATATTACATTATGCAAACATTTTTTTAATTTTAAAAACACTTTAAAATTGACATACAAAAGGTGAAAAGAGAACAAATTCAACCCACACAAGCTAACAACCCAAAAGGGTTCTTTATACCCCCTAAAACAACACATTTCACTCCAAAACCAAATCGCACTGAAAACACGCACAAAAAAGAAAGTTTTTAAATCCCTCCACAAAAAAATTCTAATTAAAAAAGATTCAATTTTCTTTAAAACAATTTATAAAGCACACGTGAAAAACATCCATTACCATCTCACGGGAAGAAAAATCAGATAATTTCTTAGCAATGACGACCTAGGGTTTATGATGGTGGAGCTACACAAGCTCAATTTAGCGATCGTTTTTATTCCATTTCTCCGACAGAGGGAACCATTGTGGACTCATTTCCCATTTTCTTTAAAAATTCCTCTACACAAAATCTCCAGTAAACATACAATTTAAATATTTTTAACCTAAAAAAAACTCTATTAACATTTTCAAAGGAAAAGTTTTGCAATTAAAACCATTAAAAATGTTAAGCAATAAAATTGCACAAGTTTAAAATAGAATCAGCCGCTCCGCAGGCTAATAAAAGCACACCGGTTCAGCACACCGGTTGAAAAAAAAAACAATATAAAATAAATTTGAGTTGAAAGACTTGTCCAAACCAATAAAATAAAAGCCAATTGCTCAGTCCTGGGTCAACTGGTCTCAAAAATGTCTGCCGATGGACCGCTATGGGTTCCTTCAGATGGAAATCTTTGGTGTATTGGCATCTAATTTCATAGAAGGCAACATCTCCAATGGAACCGCAGGTGTATAAGGGGGGAATTTAGTTTTTTAGGCAGAACGAACAGGCAGAGGGGAATCTTAAAAGCTTTGAGGTACATCATCTATGGAATATCTAGCTAGTTAAGTATCCATGACTGCTCCACGAAGTGCAAATGGCGTGGTGGCATTCTGTGCCATTCCAATTTTTTAGCCCATTAATGTAGGAGGTCATTCACGACCACATCATGCAAATTCATCCACTACCAGTCACTCCGATCCTCTACACCCGCCTTCTCTGATTACGGACCCCCAAGTCTTTCTCCAAAAAAACACTCATACGTACCTACTCCCAACGCGTTTATGTCCCGGCAATTCAAATGGAGTGACGGATATCGGGACCGGTTGGACATCCAACTTTCCGCTCCCGTTCTGATCGGTTTTTCACATCGACGACTTGTTTTGGTGTGGAGCGGTCGAATTTGCATGGTTGGTTGGTTGGGGTTTAATGGCGCAAGAGCGAATTTGCATGGAGTGAAGTGGTCGTGAATATCCAGCATAAAAGTTAAAGAATCATGATAAGAGGGATGTAGTATCTTCTGTTGTTCAAGCTACCTTGGAGAGGCTAGATGGCACCAGTCTAGCTTTGCTCCAGTATATGAGAATAGATTGCTTTCCTGGAGGATTTTTTACAAATATAGGGAAACTGGCCTATATTTGTGTTTGGTTTAGAAGGAAACCTCTAGCAGTCAATATGACCGCAACAAGTAATTCGTTTCTAAAGCGCTCATCTATCTACCAGTTTCTGAATGATGCTGGCTACCACCTCAAATAAAGGATAGAACCCACAAGCTTCTTCTGCCGATTGTTGTTCCGAAGTCATGCAGTGGCTTACATACTAGGTCACTGGTGGACACAGCATCTATACGAGCCCGTACTTAGAGATTAAATATCGATTGGTACAGTTACTGTACCGCCTTTAATAAAAAGATTCATGACATGTTACGAGAAATTATTTTTGAAGAGTAGGGTAGATTAAAATCCAAAATGCGTTAATAAATGTGAAATATTTAGAGATTAAACAGTTCTAAACTTACGGAATCAATTACTCTTTGTAATTGACATATTTTTCATACCTGTCTTAAACCTCCTAAAGTTGAAACAAGAAAAGAAAGATAAAATATGCGTAATGTTGAAGCTATCCGTTTCGAGATTTTATATCAATCATATTTATGTGCGTGTTAGCATGAAATGCTTGAATAAGATTCAGAGATATTTCTTAGACACGACATATTCTTAAAGCTATACGAATGTAGGAGTCGAAAATGTAATCCCTTTCATTCGGTATTGCGGTCATCTCCGTAGGATAGCTTATTCTATTAGACCAAAATGAAAAGAAATCCGCAGGAATACGAGAAAACCCATAGGAGTCTTCGTGGTTGAAAGCTCTTATTTCGTAGGATGTTTGTTAAGAAGGAATAGATATATTTATCGCAAAATAAAGAAGGTATAGAAAAGGTTATTTTTATTTCATCATAATAGTTGCATTGTAACAGAAATTCCAGGAATTTTATGGGATTATGTTTGATTTACCAGAAAACAACAGTAATCGGAATCATGTAATTTGCTCCAGATTAGTCGCGTCTTTCTTTTGGGAGGTTACATTTAGTGACAACTGAGAAGTTGACAGTGAAGCAAAAATTACGAGATCCTTTCAGGCATAAATATGATCAACATGAATCTAAAGCAATTTACATATTTGTATAGATATTAGTATTAAACTTCAGTTATTGATATTCTATGTATTGAAGATATATATTTAAATTGAAAGTTGTTTTGTTTCATGGAGCATTTTTTATGTCAACTGAGACTCGCAACAGTGCTTGATTTACCCATTATTCGTTAGTTCGTAGCTTTTTGAGTACTGTCAACTAACTTGACCATCCCCGTTGCTTTAGATACTTGTATAGACCATATGGAATTTACTTAGATGTATAGACCATTATGTTTCAATAAAATGATTTCACATCTGCAAGCCACTATGAAAAGAGTAAAGGATTCATTTTCCCATTCTTTCATTCAAATTATTCTGATGAAATTTTTTAGGCACACTCTACAGAAAAGAAAGTGTTTACTGATTATTATTATTTAATATAAAATAAATGTTTTTAATATTTTTTTGAATTTTAAAATGCATCGGTAATCAGCAACGCTAAAAAATAGAGAGGTTTTGAGAAAATGTGCTCTTGAAAATATAAGAAATGATTATTTGGTATTTTATTATTTACTTACAATATATCTGATTATTTATGTGCTCTATGTATTTTGAATCAAAGTCGTGACTAATTAAACGGACAGGACAAAAATGCAAAATGTTACCGCAAGTGATAAGCCCAAATAAAAATGTCACATTTCATCGTTCAAGTAGAATAATCCAGAGTGCTAAGAAAAGTTTCATAAACTGAGGAAAAGCTCGAATACTCATCAAAAGAAACTGACAATCATTACGAAATTTTTTCTGACCAACTGAGGAATTAAAGACATTGAATCTAAATATATTTCGTATTTCTTAATTTGCTAAACTTGAAGAAAATTGTTTATCATGAATGCTTTTATTTTTTTCGTATCGAATGTAAAATAGTTAATTTTAAAGTGTTTGAAAAAGTTTGAATGAGTTTTAGTTTGTAATCTAGGTTTTAGGTTACACAATAGCAAATTGGGAAGGATGTTATAGTTCTGAATTAACCTGATGGTCAGTTCGCATGGATGGTATCTGATCAAATTCATACTTTTCCATCACATTAGTGTCATGGCCAACAAATACACTTTTAACGTGTATCTTTCTTTTGTGCTGGCCGAATATGTTAACAAATATCTGCAACATCAAATAATAGAATAATGGAATTGAACATTTTACTTCTATTCAAGAAGTGATTTAAAAAATATTTGCTATACTCAGAAATGAAAAATAATTTTTTCAAAGAAAACCCTGTTTACGAGATAATAGTATGGTGACATTTGCTGTAAAGTCCTTCGGTTGGTTTGGAGTGAAAATCGGAGATGGATGAAGTATTAATCCGGGAGGACGTTCACTAAGAAGAGTAACACGAAGACGCGTAAGGGGGTGTGCGATACCCCAATTCGTTATTTCGTAATTTAAGCAAAACTAGCAACATTTTTCTGCTCCGAATGATTCGAGAAAACAGTTCTCTTTGTTCAAGAACACATTTTTAGTCGAAAAATTTAATAAATAATACCTTATATTATTCAACGCATTGCGAACACGCATTTAAAAATTGAAAAGCATATTTCTTACACACATGTTTTCAACATTTTTTTATAGTAAGGAATCATCAATATTATAATCTTTATACAATTTGGATAGAAAAATACTGCTTCCAATTTTCTTAGGTACAAAGAAAAAACATATTTTTAGTAATCCAAATAAGAATTCTGATGGGCTTTACCTTTAAATCCAATAGATTTAGGGCGTAATTCGTTTTTATTTTTCAGAATAGTTTCTACAATTTTAAGCTTTTCCTCCAATAGATTTGTGAAAGTGGATAAGACATGTATCAGCTGAATATGGTTACATTACGTACAGAATGATAAAACTTTTGCATCAATATCATGAGATTTTTACTTACACTGTTATTCAGTTTCACTCTTGTATCCGCAAAAATCTGCATTTTAAAAATATAGAATAGTCTCTAATCCACATATTTCCTCAATAAAACTTAAATAGCGAGAAAAATTTATTTTACTGTCAAATGCGATAACTCAATTGAACAAAGAAACCTGACGCGTGGACATGCAAGGGGGTGCTCGACATAAGCTCAATTCCGATAAAAAATAAAGGATTTTTGCTGGCAACACATTCCGTCTGTTGAAGGTTACCTTAAAGGTAGATAGCATGGATTTGATTCATTGCAACTAAAGGGAAGAGGGTATTTTTCACATTTTAAGTGGCGTGGGGTGTAGGATACCCCCTTGCGCGTCCTCGCTGGTTAAAGGGTTATGGAAGCGGGGCTCTGAATCTGTACATCAGAGCTGTACATCACGTAACAATTTTAACATTTTATAGGAGAACCAAAAGAATTTCCATAGATCAATGTACTGCAATTTGCATTTTTTTTATTTTGAGAACAGTTATCTTTTGTTCTTTTCGACCTACAGCTACGACACTTTGCCTATCTGAAGGTAAAGCCGGGATAATGCAAGTACGATAAAAAAATCAAAATAATCAAATTTCGATTTAAGATAATTTATCTCTGAGGAAAGAAATGAAGTATATTCATGTGATGTCACAGTTACGAAGTAAGCGTCAACGAGCATGTCATCTAACATATACATACATGATATCTTACGCCATGCTGGGATGCATATTAGAAGTAACGAATGCAAAATGCTCCATGGTCGTGAGGCACACTTTACAAGTGAGTATCAACTGACCCCATTATGAGGCTCTAAAAATGATATATCACAAAATAAAAATCTGACGAAGTGTTTTCTTTCTTCCTTTTATTATCAGCCGGATGAAAAATAATGTGCTTCATCATATTATAAAAACACCTCATAGACATGACGTTTATTCGATAGGCTTAATTCTTTCATTTGAGGTTTTTTCAGACACATCTTTTATTTTCTTTCACAGCTAAACATTCTGAATTACTTTTATCAAGCAGATCTAAGAAGACTAAATTTCTAAGCAAAATAGAGTTGGCAGGATTATTTCTCATTTATGATGGTAAAATGAGGCAAAGTTGAAAGGAAAAACTAAAAAGACAAATAGGCAATTCTTTACACGCTTTAGATTGAAAGACATTTGACAGCGGAAATATCGTGATTCTGGGAGTATCCAATACATCATCTTATTACGGTTAGTATAGGACACAAATCCCAGATTAGGTTAGGTCAGCTTTTTCCAAAGCATTTCCTTTTGAATTAATTCATGAATATTGGTTATAATTTTTAGGGCTTTCGTGATTAGAATTGGGAGTAATACTTGAAAATGCGGTATGTATTAATATATGTTCTGTTTTCTTTATCCTCATTTGCGAAGGCCATTATAATGGGATGTATATTATTGGAATAATAGTATTTGAAACCGTTATGGTTTTATCGAACAAATTGCAACTGCTGAAGCTTATTATTCAAAAGTACGGTTTGGAAAGTTAATTAATAGAAATAAAAATGATATTTATTCATTAAACGAGCAATTTAAATTTGTTAAATAATTAATATTATATTTCCCAGAGTACATATGGAAGTGCAAATATTTTTGGCATCACACGGAAATGTCTTCAATGAAATTATACTTTTCAGAAGTTTCAGCCCCGTACTGTGTTTTTAAAAAGACTCAAATAAAGCGAACAAACGTCTCGTTGTCCCGAATTTAAAATATATCTTAGAATTGTCTCAGTTTTGAGTTAAATGTATCAGGTTGTCCCTTGTTGTTTGTTACAAGTAATTATTTCATTTTACAACCATTAAAAATGTTAATTAGAATTAATACAAAAAATAGATTCTGCAGAATTTTTTCATATTTTTGGCTATACTTTCGTTTAGCAAGAAAAAAATCCCTGCATTATAGTGAATGATTGAATATTAAATTATTTCAAATATAATTTATTTTCTCTATGTGTGTAGGCCCGTGCTATAATTAGTATGAATGATGAATTTATAAGAAATTCCAAAATTAGTTGAGACAGTACGGGTTTTCAATTCTATGTTGCATCCCAGCTTCTCTTAAAACTTAGTTTCCAGGATTTAAGTTCAGCAAATCTGGTTACTTTGTATCATCATGTTACTAGTAATTCGAATACACCAATTTTTGTTTTTCATCTATTAGTAGATTCTTTATATTGAATTCATGATATACAGGGTGATTTTAAAATCATGGAACAAACTTTAAGGGAATTTCAGACGAACAGAAGCAAGTCAATTTACAATAGAACATGGAGCACTATGCGCAAAGAGGGACAGGTGCAGGGGACTCTGCTGTTAAACTAAGTAAAATAAACAGGTATATCACATGAAGTTTACAGCACGGATGAGTCTAAAATCATGGGAGAAACTTCGAGGGAATTTCAGGCGAACAAAAGCAAATCAATTTTGCAATAGAACATGGGGCACTTCTTCTTCTTGATTACGGGACACCTCGCCCCTGGTCCCGGAGACGAGTCCATTGTCAGGATAGTGCTGAGGGCCCGTGAGATGTTCTCGTACTATTTTTTCTTTATATATATACATATATACACTTTCTCGTACATCGATGCTTCCATCCGAAGGGTCACCAAAATGTGCAAGACACTTTAGATGACGTGGTTTCATGCTGCCGCAGACTTGGTCGGCTCTAAATTCTAACAGAAATTGACAAGCAGGAAAAAAAAAGAGAAAAAAAACAGGACTAAACCTGTGGAACGAGGTTATTAACCTTCTGATAAATAGAATGAAGGAGACCTAAATTTTCCTCTCTGTTTAAAATTGTGGACAGATTGTCTTTATCATAAATTAGTTTTTTTGTATACTTTTCCGTGAATGGGCAATTCACTACGAAGTGTAAAGTATCTCCCACGGCGCCACAAGGGCATTTGATGTTCAAGCTCCTCCCAAACCGTACAAAGTACGCTGGGAATCTACCGTGTCCACTCAAAAATTGTACAATAAAATGACTAAATTTTTTCGTATGAATTGAAACTGCCGGTATTAGTTTTTCTGTATGTCTGCCGAGAACATGGGGCACTATACGCAAAGAGGGACAGGTGCAGGGGACTCTGCTGGTAAACTAAGTAAAATAAACAGATATATCACATAAATTTCACAACAAGGATGAGTCTAAAATCATAGGACAAACTTTAAGGGAATTTCAGGCGAACAGAAGCAAGTCAATTTTACAATAGAACATGGCGCACTATACGCAAAGAGGGACAGGTGCAAGGGACTCTGCAGGTAAACTAAGTAAAAAAAAACAGATATATCCCATTAAGTTTACAACACGGATGCGTATAAAATCATTGGACAAACTTTGAGGGGTGGCACAAATCACTATAACAAACACTTTTTTGTATAGGAATGTACAGGCGGAAGTGACGCGTTGGGGTAGAAACACAAAAAATGAGCAGAAAAACATTATTTAATTTACAACCTCGTCGCGAAATGCGTCATTCAGCAATTTTATCCTTTCACGTGTTCCTTTAAACCCTTAATATATGTTTAACTATGAAATATATAATCAGATACTTGATTTTATTTAAACAAATATAACAATGAAATTTAATCTATTCTTATTCTATATAATCGGTTAGTAAAGGCAACAACATAATTATGAACATTTGATGATTTGTAAATAAGAAATACCTACTAAACATTCATTTAAATAATTGAAAAATATATTTTAATATTTAATTACGGAGATGTAATTTTAAAGAAAGAAAAACGATTTAGTTAATATTAATTTAGTATTAAGTTTTAGGCTAATAGTAAGCAGGAAATATTTACCAAACATTTACTAAATGATTAAGAAACAACTTTTATTACTTAGTTACATAGAATTAACGCTAAAAGCAGGAAAATAATTAAAGAAATACAAGCTGCTCACTAAGCAAGTGTTCTAACATTCGTTTCTGGTTGTTCAATAAGCGTAATTAAATTTCTAAGTGAATGAGGTGCGGAAGCTAATGAAGCTTTATAATTAATGATCTCGAATTTCATTTCTAACGCATAAAACAGGGGAAAAATAAATTACCAAGAATCGGAAGTGACTAAGAATTGATTTTTACCTGAATATCATTAACCCGTAATTGCAAGCCCGTAGAAAAGGCGTTTGCTGCCAAATCAGCTTCTACACGGAATTAGTAAAATATGTGGCAGAAAAACCCTTGAGAAATTCCCTTGGATCATCAAAACGCAGGATTTTGGGAACATCAACCGATTTGGGCGTTGCTTTACATACTGGTTACAGCTGGAAAAAACTGGCACCAGAAAAAAAGGTATTTTTTGACGTGTGATTATAAATTGCGTGGCATGTATTTTACGGAATTACAGACTTCATATTTTAGCACACATGCACAGACAGGCGTAATTTCTGTGAATTCTGCCTACCTGTAAAAAGAGTACATGGTTGAATAATTTCTTTTAAATGATTAGAAAGATACCGAAAAAAATTGTCTTAATGTTTTCTTTGAAGCTGTATTACTGTATATTTTTTCCGATTGGTATATGCAGATAGTTATGTTTCTGAATAATTACATCGGGTATTTATTACAGAAGAGACGGCTTTCGCACCACTCATTATTAGCAGTTTAAAAATTAGTATTCTTCTTTATTAAACATATTAAAAGATAGTATTAAATGGTATAGCAAAAATGAAGATACACTATAAACAAAATTTTGTGACTGGTCATCTGGTTTCCCAGGAGAATAATGTCTCTGAATAATAGCATCAGTGTTTTTTTATTTTTGTTATAAAAGATAGTCGTCGCTTCAGTAATGAATGGCAATTTAAAAATTTATATTCTTCTTTATTAAATTGGATAAAGGATATTATTTTACATATCAATAATGATGAAGCACTAAAAGCAAATTTTTATGATTGATTAGCTGATACCCCATAAGTGCCTCTGAATAGTTCTATCAAAGCATTTTTTTCTTTGATAAGAGTTGGGTTTGCTTCATTAACGAATAGCAATTTGAAAACTGATATTCTTTTTTATTAACCAAAACTCATGAAATTACATAGTAATAATGATGCAGTATAAACAAGTTTTTCTCCCGGGTGAAATGATTTCCCAGAAGAATAATATCTTTGAATAATTGTATCAATTAGAAAGTTCTTTTAAATTAGATAGGTTTTGCTTCAATAACGAATAGCAGTTGAAAACTGATACTTTCTTTATTAAACAGATCAAAACAGAAAATTTTGCATAGAAACAAGTATACAATATTAACAAATTTTTTCGTCTGTTCAGATAATTATTCAGAAGAACAGCAGCTTAAAATAAAACATTTCTTTTTAGAATTTCAGCGACAATGGTTTCGTTAAAGATTTAATCATAAACCCCTTTTGGCTTTCTCCTAGACTACAAGTAATAGAGGATACTATAATTTATAGAGGAGTGTTTATTAAATCGGCTATTATTACTTCTAAAAGTAGAAAGACAGACATTCCTTATTGAAGAACTTCCCAGAGAAACTGTCCCACATTTGTGCTTCACTCGGAAGAGGGCAATCACTCGTCAACATTCCGACTAAGTGCACCTTGATGTTAATTAATTTTCTAGACTATATTGAGAGTTAATGTTTTTGGTGGTTCAATCAGAATCAGAGGAAAGCAACTTCCATACCCGATTCAATTAAATTCTTTCGTATTTATGGGTCTCGTCGCTTAAAATCAATTCCTGGAGAAACATTGTCACACTGATGAGAAGCTTTGTGAGTGTAAGCTAGCTGGAGTGATGTTATCTTCATTGTGTCAATATTATTATCAATATCATATCCAGTTACATCAGTAAAGCTTCATAAGTAGATTATACTAGCGAATTCAATATTCTAGCGAACAAAATAAAAACTAAGCTCTTTTATAACACGAGAAGGCTTCGAAACTACGTCTTCGCCTTCTCTGACTAGAACTTTTCCTTTTGCGGTGTAATCCACTAAGAAACGTATTCGCCAATCATAAATATTAGTTTAATGATTTACTTCACTTTTTTACGTAATGTATACGCTCTGTTTTGTTTTGTATTTCTTAAAACTAAAATACATATTCTCATTACACCGTCAATATCGTCATCAAAAGTCCAATATACGTTGAGTTTGTTAATAAGGCTTTTAAATACCCCGAAAAAATCCTTCTGTATGAGCTCGACCATGTAAAATGTTATTTTCGCTTTATTTGTAGAGTATTAGTAATTAAGGAATTATTGAGAAAATAACACCTGGGAGAAAAAGAAATTTCTGCCTAAATACATACTGATTTAGCCTTCTATTCGCGATGCTTATTTAAATTTTACTTAGAATTAAGTTTCGTCAGTAGTTTTGATTTGTGGACTAAATTTTAAGTACTTTGATTTCAAAACATATCAGCAGAGAATATGTTGCTCAACCGTCTTACTTTACTGAAACCCTCATGCAATTTACTTAAAGCAGCTGTCAAAAATTCACTCACGAGACGGTTTATAAAATCGTTGGATCAGATTCGAACCCGATTCCGCTTATGATCTGCTGTATGTGTCTAGACCTGGATACGTTAGATCCATCGTTTATCAAATGTCCTCTCGGCAGTGTGGTGTGGAATTTGGAAGAAGGACATACAAGTTTAGGTGTCATCCAAATCAATTGGAAATTAAGAGGTCCACCACAAAATATAGACTAAACTACTTTAATCTGACTTGTTAAATCGTTAATCTGACTTGACCAAACTAAAACCGTACTGACAATGGTCAAGATAAAATTTTTATACTAGAATGTTTTGTGTTAAATAAAATTAAAACGGTTATGAATAAGATCTATAAAATCAGGCTTTAAACAACAAGATTATTAAATTATTTTATTGAAGTCTTAATATTTGGGATTATATATGAAATAATTAGTGTATGAAAAAGAAACGCATTGCAATTAATGGATAAGAATATAACTGTACATATAAACAAGAACTTAGAGGAAAATGTCGTAATAATGTTGTGTTCATAAAGCATTCATAGTGCTAAGTGTTCATAATGATAAATTTAATCTAATAAAATATACACTCTGCATTGCGTGTTTATGTAACAAGTAGATCACAAGTATAGGTTTTTATACATATCTCACTATATCAAATTTAGAAATCTCAGTTTCTTACAGCAAGAAAGATCACTGTAATTTTCCGAAGAACATTTCCTCGACGGTTGAAAGCAAAGTCGTTTCCGAGGCTGTTCTGTGCCTGTAACCTCAAGGAATCTTCTGAAAAGAAAGAATTCACATGCGGGTAGGAGAATTAGCATTAACAGATACAGTACGTGTTAAAGAAAAACACCAGATCAATCGCTGGAAAAGAATGGAGATCTGGAGACTCTTTTATAAAAACAAATACCACTCTAACGCAATCACAGGGTTCTTTACTGTATCGAACAGGAGTTTAGGAATTTATTGAGTTCAATTTATTGAGCTATTTTTTAAACTTTACTTTATTTGGCTTATTTTATTATCTGCTAACTGTTTAGTTGAGCATTTCTTCATTATTTTTGATTGTAAGATATTTTATAATAGATTTAAACTATGCATTATATAAGATAAATTTATATTTGCCTAATCTGCAGTATAATACATGATAAAGATTATCTCAGAGATTGGACGCATGATTTACTGAGAACATAAATGTAAATTATAGCGAAAATTACATGAGAATTATCCGTTCATTAGTTCACTCAATGCTAAAATTTGTAGAGAGTTGTTAAAAATTCTAATAAGGAAATATCAATAATAGTAAACTATTTATAAATTTTTACGACCCCGACTGATGGGCAATCGTTTAAATTGCCCCTAAAATTTGCATATTCTCGAGATTTAAATTTATGTATATTATTACATCATTTGACTTTTCAAATCCAATAATTATGTTTTAGTCGGCTCTACTGGGTATTGAATGAATGAATAATTATATTTATATTTTCAGACAATTCATTATAAAGAATGTATCAATTCAGAAAATTCAATATAAAATGCCATTGTAACTCATGTTAATTATTTTGGAGTTTCAAACGGACAAGTTCTGCACAAATGAGATTTTACAGAAAAAGATTATGCAAGGGAAACATTTTACTCTTTATTAAAGCTTTAATAATAAAAATGGAATTGTGAACTTCATACAGCCCATAATTTATTTAAGGTAAAATGTTTTATATTAATAAAAGTTTAGCTACGAATGTTAATAGAAACTTTTATTGTAATTTGATATTTTTAAGTGATTGCGACCCAAAGAAGGCACTAAAAAGCATAAAGTGATACTCAATTTCTGTGAGGGTACATTGGTTTTGTAAAAGTGCATTACATAAGTTACATTGTGTCCCATTTTTAGTGAGCAAACGATTTTTTTTCAGGTGATGTTAAATAAAATTTATTTCATTTTTGAATAAAAATTTTATTTAAATAACACAAGAATGAAAAATTAAAGATTTTATTCTGCATGAGGCTATTTAATATGATCTACGTATAGAAGCATAAGCAATAACTGACTTATTATGAAGCGTTAGGATTTTACGGTTTTTTAGCTAAAGGGAGTTTCAAATTTTAAAAATTTTCTTTTAGTTGATGTAATTACGTACAGGGTTATTCAAAAAGGAGTATCATATTTAAAATATTTATTTCTAATGAACGACAACTCACTTCCACCACGAGGTACGGCAGTATTTGAATGACACAATTCCAGGACGTTGGATCGGAAGAGGTGGGCAACATGATCTCGTTCATCTTAAGTGGCCTCCAAGGTCACTAGATCTTACCCCTTGCTATTTTTAATCCTAGGAGTACATAAAAGCAGCGTGTATGATCCACCTATGCCTACTACTCTTACAAGATCTACGAGGTCGGATTGTTACAGCCGTGAGTTCAATAATCAGTGACCAGTTACTTCGTGTGTGGCAAAAAAATGGATAACTGATTCTACTTCTGTCGCATAAAAAATGGATCCCTTATTGAATGCATAAAATAAAACTTTCAACTTTCCTCTCTCTAGTGATGTAAAGTATGTGTCTCTATCTATTGCCGTTCATTAGAAACAGATATTTTTAATCTGCTCCTACTTTTTGAATAATCTGTATATTGGAAATATTCGCCATAGCAAATTTTAAGTATTTGAAATATCTGTCAAGATAAGCTTGGTTAATCATCAATCCTTAAAAATAAGGATTTAATTCAAAAATGCGTTTGAGAAAATATTCAATTAAGCATCATTTCCATTGTATTCATGTATTTTGAAAAGGAGAAATTCATCCATTTGATATCCACCAATCTCAATAATGGCCACTTTCACTTAAAAAGGGTTAAAAACCCATAAAAAAATATTCTGTAAGCAACGAAAATAAGCGACAGTTGAAACCTCTCATAAATTACATATATCAGGAAAGAAAGTGTCACGCGTCTCTTTATATATTGTGCAGTCTACATTTAAAACAACGAAAAAGAAATTAGGTCAGCAGTAATAAAAGTTTTAACTATCTGAAATATATATCAGGATAAGCGTACTTAAAAATTAATCCCAAAGAATAAGGATTCGGTTCCAAAATACGTTTGCGAAAACTTTCAATTACACATTCCTTTCATTGCATTCATGCATTTGGAAAAGAAGAAAATATTTACCTGCCAGTTATCCATTAACCTAAATATTGACCACTCTCATTTAAAGAGAATAAAAAAAACTGATACAAAAATCTGCTGTAAGCAAAGAAAATAAACGAGTGTAGAAACCTCCCATAAAT
>BGPR01000032.1:1835136-1880195 GCA_013235015.1 Araneus ventricosus | reverse complement strand
ATAGAAACAAGATTTAATATAAATATAAGTTAGCGAAAACTTTCAATAACACATCGTTTTCATTGTATTCATGCATTTGGAAAAGTAAAAATCATTTATCTGGTTGTTATCCATTAACCTAAATATTGACCACTCTCACTTAAAGGAATAAAAAAAACTAATAAAAAAATGTGCTGTAAGCAAAGAAAATAAACGACAGTAGAAACCTCCCATAAATTACATATATCAAGAAAGAACGTGTCGCGCGTGTTTTTCTACACATTGTGCAGTCTACATTTATCATAGAACACATGCTATTTTATTGAAACAAGGTCAGTAATAATCAGAAATCAATGACATATCTTTCTTGTTCTAAATAATAACGTAGGTGTGTTGAATGCTAGGGAAGTTGAAGAGTGAGGGAATAAACGCAAAGTCTATCGACACAATTGACGTGAGGACATGACAGTGGGCTCCCACGTGGATTCCAGGTGGTCCCGCTAAGGTCTGTCATTAGTGTTTTCTGGACTCTTTAGGTCGATATTCTGCAAATAACTGCGTCATTTGCTCAGAATGGATGGAAGATCGGATGACTCATTAATTCCCTTCTGGTCTCTTCTTTCGTGACTGATGTTTCTTGCATTTAAATCTTCTTCTTCTTTAATGAATTTCAGCTCTTAATAATATCATTCATTCATCGATACAAAGTCTAAGTCATGAAAACGAGAAAAATACTTAGATTGACAAAGTGTCTAGAAATATTTGTCTAGTAACACTAATATTTCTTTCATTTTAGAAGAATACCAGAGAAATCTTTTCTAGAACAATACACTTAGAAAAACGTTAATGTATGGATAGAGGGCCGACTGACGGTTTTTTCTTATAAAAAAAAGAAAAGATAGAATCAGATGGTATTTAGGAGAGTAAGAGTAGCTATTTAAAGAGCTATTTTATGGTATTTAAATCTTCTTTTTCTGTAATAAATTTCTATTCAATTCAATATTGAACCAATAATTCATTAATTCACTTCTGTTCTCTTCTTTCGTGACTGATGTTTCTCTTATTTAAATCTTCTTTAATGAATTTCAGTTCTTTTTAATATCATTTATCGATACAAAGTCGAAGTCATTGAAACGAGGAAATTAGTCAAAAGAGACAAATATTTCTTCCATTTTAGAACAATGCTAGTGAAGTCATTTTTAGAACAATATGATTAGAAAAACGTTAATGTGTAGATACAGTAATGACTACTGCTTTTTCTTATAAAAAAAGAAAAGATACAATAAGTCGTCGTTTAGGAGAGTAAAAGTATAAGTATTCTATTTGAAGAGCTATTTTTTCGTATTTATATCTTCCTTTTCTACAATAAGTTTAAATTCAATTCAATATCCATCATTATAGAAAAAGTTGAGATACTATAAAACGTTATTTAGGAAAGTAAGATTAATTATTTTAAGTGTTATTAATTTATTTAAATATTCTTTGTCTACAATGGATTTCGATTCCTGTCAATAATAGTAACTGATAGAAAAATTTAGCAAAAATAAATTTAATAAAAACAGTTTTGAAAACACTCTTTATAAGTGCACTAAAAAGTAGATTTTTTTATTTTCATTGTTTTCTACTTTTTAATCTTTAATTTATAATTAATTATTAGAAACTTTATAAATCTTGAAATAATTTTTCTCGAATTCACTACCAGGTGGCACCACACGCATGGAAAAAATTTGATTAATTAATCAATTAACTGATAATTAAGTTCTGAAAGCATTAATATATTGTATTCGCATTGAGAATACATAAGTGCCCGAAATTTAAAAACACCAGCACATCAGGAAGTGAAAAATCATTTACAAAATTCCAACTTTACAAGCATGAAACAATTCAAGTTAAATAAATGTATGAAAACGAGAAAACTTTGGATAGAAAAATATTTCTGTCGTTTTATAATAACGCTACTTGGAATTTTTATAGAACAGTTTTACTCGGAATTCTTTATAGAACAGTTTTACTCGGAATGCTATTCTAGAACACGAAAAGTGTATAAGATGAATGCGGACTGTCTATCCTTCTTATTAAATCGGTAAGACCCAAAGTAAAATTATTAAAGAGCGTAGGAAAGTTATTCAAAGATTTTTTTCGAAAGAACATTACAAAAATATATTAATGCTCTGTTGATTTTATTTTCTTGCTGTTATCAAGACATAATTCCATTTGATTGTTTACTTGTTTGACATTTTTTGCATTGTTAATAGTTGTCCTTTTAATGTCTCGACTAACTTGGTTTGTAATTACAAACAGTAAAAAACGTGATTCGAGAAATCTGAATTTACTTGCATTAGATTTTTGAGTTCGTGTTTACCAATGATTACTTGCTACATCGACAGTACTTAAAATCTGTGTTTAATAATGGCTCATCATTTTTCAATACATTTAATCACATCTTATATTATTTGAATCATTTTAAATAGCAACAATATGTACATATTTCAATTATATTTACACTATTTAAATAAAATGAAACACAATTAAGAAAAAAACAAATCTTGTAATTCATAATATGCTTTTGCTGTAATTCACTGACTAATTTTTTTATCATTAACATATAAAGATATTGATGCAGTTAATCATTTTAAACAAAAAATTCTTTAAAAAATTATAAGGAGATCGAAAAGTCCTGGCTTATTCAGAAGAAAAAAATTGTTTTTGTAGAGAAACGCTTTAAAGTACATGATTTGATACGATATACAAAAATAGTGGAATTGGGTCCTCGATATAAATTTGATGAAAACAGTTTTTATTAACACATTTTTATTATTGATCCAAAAACATAAATTAATTTAATTTTAATTATTTTCTATTTTTTAGTCTTTAATTTTTAATCCATTATTACAAATCTTGAAAACATTTTTTGTCTCAAATTCACTACCAGGTGGGCGCCATGCATATGGAGATCCAATTAATCGGTAAACTACTAATTAAGTTCTGAAAAAACTGAAATAATGTTTTGTCATCCAGGATATACAAGTGTACAAAATTGAAATCTATCAACAGCAAGAGAGTAAAAAATCGTTTATATATAACCGTGCTTGCAATCATGAAGCAAGACAAATTAAGTAAAAGATTTTAAAGAGTACACTAAGTAAGTTCGACTATCGAGTTTAGTATTCGATTGTGTGACTCAAAAGATGTATGAAGAGATGAAAGATCCAAAACTCAGAAATGCGTTTGAATGTGTTAGAAGAATCACATGGAAGCTACGGAATTAATATTATTCTTTGATAGGTATACACTGCATGGTGACTTTATTATAACCACCCGGCAGTTTTCGTTAAGTCAGCTAAGCCATTTGTGGTCGCTAGAAGGCTAGAATAGTATGAAAAACGGTAAGCTTAGTTGCTGAGGCAATAATATAAGAGAATTCTTTTCGAATATATGGGAAAAAACCTAATTTGTTGGACTGTAGTAGGATTGCAGGAGCTCGGTGCTATGGACAGTGGAGGGAATGTCAATGAAACCACCTCATTTATAAAACATTCAAAAGCAGCTTAAGCGTTTAAAGATAGGACTGTCAGGCAAAAATCTGGGTTTCAAAATGATGATTTTTTGCACGTTGCAAATCATTATCATTTTTTGCAAAATGATGATGATTTGCAACAGCAGGAAAGCATGGACGCTATGGTCAATGCCACAAGGCTTCAAGCTGGTGGAAACAACGTTACGGTTTGAGGTATATATTCCTGGCATACTTTAGGCTCTTCAGTTCATGTTCATGAGCCTCTGAAAAAGACATCTTAACTAAATACCGTTGCTAACCAAGTACATATTGCTATGTTGATGGCCTATCCCAATGGTGCTGGCTGCTTTCAACAAGATAATGCATCCTGTCACAGTGCTGATATTGTGCAGGATTGGTTTTAGAACATGAAGGAGAGGTTACTTTACTTAGGTGGTCTCCACAATCTCCTTATCTTAACCCCATTGAGCATTTGAGCGATGAAGAGACATCAGATATCTAGATTCACAACCATCCAATCTCACAATATTAGACAGTGTTATTCCTAAACCATGGTCCCAGATTTCAAAAATAACGTATCAACATCTTTTAGAGACAAAAATAGGCCCAACTAAATACGGAAAAGCTGGTTATAATAAAGAGTCAAAGTAATCAGCCTTTTATTTTGTGAAATATGGCTTATTTCGGAATTTGAATATGAGTTGAATATAATTTACAATAAAAGCAAAGGATTATTTTTTTGCTACAAAAGAATTTAGCGTAAGCCTTTTTACCGTCGAAAAGGAAAGGTAAATGCATAAAAGGTTAAATAATGCTAAAAACTGCATACTCTGAAAAGAAAATTCTTGGAAAGAAATTTAAAAGCGACTCCTTCCCCCCTCCCCGTCTCCCTCGGAAAAAGGTCAACTCACTATAAATTGCTTTACTATAAAAACGAACCAAAAACGCTTCAAGATTAAACATCGGCAAAGCATCCATTTTTTTTAATGGATACTTTGTAAAATCAATAGGATACAACTATTTCAAAATCAGCGACATTCAAATCTTACAATTTTTATGAAAAATGTTATGAAAGAAAGATTACGAAAAGAGAAAAAGTTATGTAAGTTAAGAAAAAATTTGAACACTTGAGATTCATCTGTGAGCTTTCATAGGTTTTTTGCGTCTTTTTTACAATGTTTGCAAGGTAATATGGAAAAACTCCTAGTTAGTATTCCTCGAAAATTTTCTTAGTGTATATTTCGCATGCATAATCCTTATACGGATGATTTTAAAAAAATATTTTACATAAGAACCAAAATTTTCTTTTTCGTGCGGAAATTAATGTTGTTGAGTCCATGCATTCTTTAAATTACTATTTTTATAATTACAAACATATTTTAGTACAATTTCCAGCCAGTGCAGGAAATGCAGTGCCAGTGCATTACTCTGAATTAGGAAAAAATTTAATTTTTTTGTCATCTTTTCTGAGACAAAAAATTATGTTTGATCGTAGCACTTTTTCTTATAATAAACGCAATAAATAATATGCTTTGAATATTTCCTCTTTTTCTAAGTTTTAAAACGGTATATGCCTTTTTTCTTTCGAAGATTTACATTTGAATTTACAAACATACATCAAACAATGTTATTTCCATGCATAACATTTCTGTTAACTATTGAAAAATAGTTTAAAAATTTATCTAAACCATTGTAAGTGTTTCTTTCTCTAGAATGCAGACATTTTTCTATTTTTTATTGAAGTTATTTTTTATATAGTTTTATTTAACTTACTTTGTTTCATGCTTGTAAAGACGGAATTTGTAATTGATTTTTCACACAGTTACAAAATTCTATATAATGTACTAGAAATTTGAAATTTTTTATACTTATGTGCTCTCGATGGCAATTTAGTATTTTAATAATTTCAGATCTTAATTATAAGTTAATCGATGGATTTGATTCAATTGTGATTCTATACGAGTGGCGTTACCTGGTAGTGAATTTCAGAAGAATAATTTTAATATTCCATAGCATTTACAATAATGAATTATAAATCAAAGATTAAAAAGTAGAGAATAAATAAAATAAAAAATAGTATTTTTGGAAGCTATTTTTATAAAATTTTTTTCGTAAACAGCAAGGCAAGTTAAATGAAAATGCGTAATATTTTAGAAGTCCAATATTTATTTTTATTACTCTTATTAACATTTATCGGAATTTGTTCTCTTGGAAAATTAAAAAACCTTATATAAATTATAAATGTCCTACATCTTGCTTTAATTCTCGATTAACTCATAAAAACGTTTCTCAAGAAGTGTAAAAATATTCTTCTACATATAAAAAATTCATACTATTTTCCTCCTTTCTGAAAATGGAAACTGAAGAAGTTATGAATATGTTTACATATTATACATGTTTTTCTTGATACATCATTCATATTTCAAATTAAATATTACTTTCATTCCAGAATTCTTTATTTTTCAAGCCAAAACACATGTATAAGAAAAATCAATTCTGTATTTTTATTTTTGCTTCATTGCCTTTGTTCATAAATGTTTTTGTAGTTTGTCTAAATATTTAACGGATAATATAGGGACCAGACAAATTTGACATTAATCAGCCTGATAATGACTCCTGTTTCTAAGACATCAATTAATTAATTTTTTATTTCTTTAGTTTCCGAAAAATCTTATGTTATATTATTTTCTTTTATCTTTTCTGTCTTATTTCTGAAAGATGTGAAGTGAAAAACTGGTAAAGTTTTATATTTATCGTTTGATATTTCTTCCGAAATATTTTTTTGGGAAAAAGCAGTGATATTTATTGGTACATAATTGTGATTGTTAGAGATTTTCATATTTTTTATCTTGAATTCTTGTTTTTTATTTAGTGGATTTGCATATTTACATATTGGATTGATCGGGGTTTAGTTTATTTATAGTTAAATTAATGTCCCATTTTGAAACAACACGAGGACTATTTGGGGACGGCCCTCGTAATTTTGAACCGCGGTCAGATGACAGGGACTACACCTGAGCTGGCATCCTTGTCCAAACTTCCGCACCACGCCAATTATAAGATGTTTTACGTACGACGTCAGATTTTTAAAAAATCAGGCCCTTGTATACGGCAGATCTTCAGTGGAATCTGGTATCGAGCCTGGAGCCTTCCGACCCCGCAGCCGAGACCTTATCACCAAGCCACCGCGACCTCCCCAGATTTTAGAGAAATCGGAAATGTGATGAATGAAGATTTTAGGTATTCAAGCTACTCCTAGGTAGGTAACATATCTAACCGTTACCTGACAGAGAAACCTATAAGAAGACTATTCATACTAGATGGCCTGAAAGTGAACATACGTGTTGGCAGGTACTAATACGGGCGCTGAGAACCATGTAAAATAGATCCCATCACAAGGTCTCTTATATAATAAGAGGATAAGGATATACGTCCAATATGAAGATGGGAGCGTTTACGAGTGAATTGAATTTGATTTCTCTAAAAGCTTAGTTCAGATGTCCCAGGAGTAAGAGGACATCAAGGTAGAATTTCACTTGTAGCATTAGGGTTAATTTTCCCTCTCTGGTTCTGCATTACTAGCGAGATTTGCTATTATAGTTATTAATTATTTCTTGCTGATTTTTATATATTTCTTTAGTTATGTGACAAATATACAAAATCGGACCGCTCCACGTACTAATACGGGCTCTGAGAAACATGTAAAATAGACCCCATCACAAGGTCTTTTATATGATACCTTCACAAGGATATACGTCCAATATGTAGATGGGAGCGTTAACGAGCGTCAATACCATTATTCTGTTGTCAAAGGGAACCGAAAATCTGCTTACTTATGAGTCAGCCTTTCATTCTCGTACTCTACGTGGCCCCTTGGAGGGGCTCTTTAATTATTATAAATGCTCGTGTCTTCCATTTACCATGGAATTTTCTTTCCAAAAGAACCGATGTAACAGGTGTGATTAATATAGCTCTGAGCAACCCAAGTCTGCTGTTTTCTACATTTTACAGTTTTGAATACCCCAGCAGAAAATGGAAATGGATAGGTAGGAAGTATAAAAATAATCTCGGTTAACCCAAGGCTCAATACAGGGATCTGGTAAACAGATACCCAAGATGATTTTTATTTATTTATTTATTTAGTTTACAACCCGCGCCGGCCCAGCCTACCCAAAAGGGTGTAAGGTCTTCCATATGCCGGACGTGAAACATAAAACAAAAGATAAGAACTACATTAAAACAAAATTTGCAAAGAACCCCACAGGGTGTATCCAAGATGATAAGATTAATCGATGTATGGGAATATGGCAAGACGTAACTGGAGCTATTTTGTAATGGGCAGTGGTTAAGTTTGTCAATAGTATTGCCCGTTGTTTTAAGAATTTACTTTAGGGATATTGGTGTGGTGCGTATTTATAAAATAGACGCTTCTTAAAACAAAGAAGAAATATTTAAATCTAGCAGCTTGTTTTATTTTATTTTCAAAATATTGTTAACTTCTACTGAGGACAGTTAAGTGAATAAATTTTCTTCAAAGTAATGCTCAAAAACTATTATTTAGTGCAATAGAATTTACTTTGAATAACAGGCTTCAACATAAAATGTGTTTGTTTCATCATGTTTAATACGAGAACGGAGTTCTATTGCGAATTCCATAAAAAAGAACTTTTTGTGGGTAAAATATTTTTCATTTAGGGAGTGATGCAATAAATTCGCTTAAAATAATGAGTTAACAGTCTTAAAATATATTGTATAATAGAACGAACAACAACTCTATCAAGGGTCGATTATAAAAAAACAGAATAAAAAATATAAAGGACAACTTTAAATGTTTTTATAATGGCAAAGTTACCATATTGGTAGAATTTATAAAAAAATTAAAAAAATGGTTCTTCTATATAACATATTTTGGGATACATAAAATCTAACATATTATACACACATTTTAATTCAAAAATTGAAATAAAACTTTTTAAAACTCTAAGTAGGTGTTTAAAACATGCTACATTTCCACAAGTTCTAGAAATGAAGCTGTACGATGAAATTCTACATACAGATAAGAAAAAGTGTGCGAAAGTCGATATGAAATCTGTGATATATGATCGAATTTCTATAAGCGATTCTTAAGAGGCAAAATAATAAAACAAATTTCTCCAGTGATTTCATTGTTCCTACCTTTCTATGTATATTTTCTGCGTTTTCCTTTTAGAGCACAAACTTTAACATTTTTTTTAAAAGATTGGATTTAAGAACATATTATTTTCCGATTTTATAAAACAAATCGAAGACCATAATTGCTAGTTTGGTTTTGTGGAGGTCATATAATGTTACTTTCTTTGAAAATGGCTGCGCAAAGTAGCAATTATGTAAGATGTCGCTATGAATTGCTTTCCAATTCGTATTTAATGCCAATTTGAGTGTAAATGTATAATATTAAATGAGTGAAACACTGTAATCACAACTTTGCTTACTTACTGCAAAAACATTTTAAGAGCGAAAATGAAAAATGACTGAATAAAAAAGTTTAACAAAAGAGGCATCAAGATGATTTGATACTCGGATAGCAAAAAGGTTTTGTCCTATATACATTTAAAATTTGAAAAACTTCTAATAATAATTGAAAGGATTAATAGACTATTCTAAGAATTCAGCTTGTCGAATCATAGCATCATTCCAGTTCGCCTTTTCCGTCACCTCGCACTATGATAACTGGATTTTCGGCCATTTTAATTATTAAAAATAGAGTAATACCTCGGTTTTCGTCGATTTTTTCCACGAAAAATTTGTTTCAGATTTCGTCGGCGCACCCATATAACCTCACTGCTAATATTTTGCGAAAAGAAACGGCGAGGGTGAAGGATTAGATATATATATATATGTTTATTTATATATATATTTGTTTCTGGTTTTGTTTATGTTTGTATATACACACACACACACACACACACACACACACACACACACACACACATATATATATATATATATGTGTGTGTGTGTGGTAATAATAATAACACATTTATTCACAGGCAAAGCAAAACGGCAAACACAACAAACATCCATTTTAAGAATTTTAACTGATTATATATCTAAATTTAAATTATCCAATAATCAAAATTTTTAAATTAATGTCAAAAGTACCTATAGAAAGTTTTTGAACATATCATATTAATTCTGTTACCGTTAAGACTAAATTAATAATTGAAAAAGACAATACAATATGGAGTTTTCAACAATTTAAGTGATCAGCTCGACTTTGGATGAGCTTGTCATTTTAAAATGAGATCAGTTGTTGAAAACATAAAGGATAGATTACCCTAAATATGCAGAAAAAAGAAGGAAAAGAGTTTTAACCCTAAATTACATACTATCAGAAAGTTTTCTAACATTTATTAACAAACATAAAATATTGCACATTATTCTAAATTGCACTAAATCAATTAATTCTACATCTAAGATATAAATATATTAACAAGGAATTAGTGAATGAAAGTGTGAGAAATTCATTTTACCGCCATCGACATATCCATCAGCTATATATATATATATATATATATATATGTAAGAAGCAAAACATAATAGAAAAACAACAAAATAAAATAAAATAACAAACTTTCATAGCAAATTCGAAAAGATATGAAAAAAAAAATGAATTGAAAGCATATTCGAGTAAAGATAAAAATGCGAATCGTATCAGATGGAAAATTATATATTTATAATATAAGCAATGAATGCGGTAAAAGCTGCAATTCCAAAAGAACTGTGGTAGATAGAGTATAAATCGTAAAATGAAAGAGTATAAATTGTAAAATGAAAAACGCAATTAAAACACATTAACGTTTCTTCAGGGGATGAAGTTATTGTGAATTGCTAACTTTGTTTACAACCTTAAACGCCGCTCTGCACCGTGGCCCTCCGCAACACTGCCACGTCAACATCCGTTCTTCTGTACGTAAAATTTATTCTTACTTTGCTCTAATGTTATATCATATGGTACTTTTGGTTTTATTTTTTCAAAACTCCTCTCTTTGTTTTTCGTTTGACATTAGGGATGAAAATCAGTGTTTTAGGCCTTATGGCGTAACTGATTGCAAGAAAACGATAAACTTTTTATATTTTAGCAATTCACAATAACTTCATCCCCTGATGAAACGTTATTGTGCTTTAATGCGTTATTCATTTTACGATTTATACTCTCTCTCTCTATATATATATCAGAGAATTATATATATAAGTTCTCTATAATATATAACAAATACGAAACAAACATAGCAGAAATGTAAAAGCAACATATACAAAATAAACATTCAAAAAACAAAATATAATATTTTTTGACTTTCATGATTTTGATATATTCTCTAATATATATATATATATATAAATATATATATATATATATATATATTAAACCATTAAAACTCAACTAACATTTTCATCATATACACCTATATTTAAATCATCTTTTAAAATTAAATATAATAAACTATATAACTAAATATTATTCACACAATGAAATACAGAAAGCTAATATTATTAAAAACTATTACTATGAAAAAGCAAATCCAGATATGGAATTCCGACAATCAAATGCCAATCGACCTGAGGAATCGATTATGTCACATTATTTCGAAATTTATAGACGCCAACCTTCTCTGAGGGCCAATTGTTAGAAAAAAACACAACAAATATAGGAGTAAATCTCCAAAATATATTAATAAAAGAGCGAGAAAATTAACTAAAAGCTTACTGCTTCAAAGTCATAGCAAAAATTGCCAAAAGCTAAATACGAATTACAGTTCCGGATTAATTGTGAAAATATTATAACTAAAATAAGTTATATATACTATATTAAATCATCATTAATAATTAAACTACTGATTTATATTTTTAAGAACATTATATTAACCTATTTTAATTTGATATTAACATTTAATTAATGATGTAATACTGCATATTATCAACTGCAAACTATTTCTAATAATAGTGGCGCCATCTACTAATGCTAAGATGTACTAAAACTCACTGAAATCAAAGGATATGAATATTCAAATTGATCAATTCTAATGTACTATTCTTTTAAATGTGTTAATATTTTTTTGTTAATATAAGCAAGCATGAAATTAATAGGAAATCCATATATCATGGCATTTTCAGTAAATGTATCGTTATAAGATCTCTGTTTTTTACTATCTGTGATTAAAATTTTGCATCTATGTAAATAGTTCAGAATGATGTTTCGAAAGATTTGAATACTTATATTGCTATTCCAGAATGGTAGCCTATTTATATTAAACACAAAAGTGCTTCTTTTATCAAAAATTTCCGTATTTAATTTATTGTTAACAATTTTGATCTCAAGATCTAGAAAATCTGCAGAAAAAATGCCTTCATTAGTTTTAATTAAATTTAAATACTCTGGATAAAATTCAGTAGTTGGAGTATATCCTTCTTCTCTTGAACAAATAATTAAATCTGTATAAATCAATAAATCTGTACATTATACAAGAATTGTAATTAATTTTTCATAATAATGAAAGTATAAGTTAGCAAGAGCATTACTTGCTGGTTCACACCTTGTGGAATACCTTTAATTTGTTGGTATAATTTATTGTCAAAGCTAATATAATTTTCTTAACAATTAATATATATATATATATATATATATATATATAAATTGCTGATTGAAACAACCATTTGCAATGGAAACACAAGATATAAATTATTTAGCTTCACTCTCAAAATGATAATCCGTGTCTTTAATGTCTATTTCAATTATCGATTAATCAAAAGTACAAAAAATTCAAACTGAAGTGAGCTATTAACTTTTAATTTTTCATTTCAGCACTGAAAGATAATTCATTATTAAAAAGTATGAATAAAACTTTATTCATAAAGAAGACTGTATAAAATCTTAAAACAATCAAAATAAAGTGTGAAAAACTCTCGAAAAAGATACTCGGAATAGTTAAAATTTCAAAATCAGACTGTTGTTTTATTATTTATGAAGAAAATAAAACTATGCAAAAGAATACAAATTCCCATTTGAAAACCTCAAGGGAGGAAAGATTTTAAATTATTAAATAATGGAAATCCTAAAAATATTTTTTGTAAAACTTTTTTAAAAAGAACTTCAAATTAAATAATGTAATTGAAAATTTTGTTTATGATCATGGTTACAGCTCTGTTCAGAATATTTCCTTTTGTTTGAAAGCTGATTTTTATTCAAATTTAATCTTGCCAAAACAAAAAAATCTAGTAATGTTTATCCGGTTTTTAAAAAGAAATAAATAAAAGTCACCTCCTTTGAATAAAATAGTTTCCATTGCATAGCTACCAAAAATTAGTAAATTACAATCAATTATAATTTTGCGACGTTTTCAAGCACGGCTTTTATAAGCCGATTATATCCGGATCACATTGTCAAGAACATGTATAACGGGTGGTGAAAATTGTTCAGAGAGTTGGTTGTGAAGCAATATGCTTGTTGAAAAAGTTTTACAGATTTTAAGCATGGAATCACACTCTGAATCTATTTTGCTTCTTCTGAAACATTTTCAGCTCTCTGATATGCTTTTTCTGTTTATGAGAATTATTTCGTGTACTTGATACTAAAAGCAAAAAAAAAAGTTTTTTTTTTTTAATCTTAAAGTATTTTGAGCTAAAGTGATCTGATATTTTTAACTTCTTTCAGGTGGTTTTAGAGCTCGTGAGGATATTTAGAGATGGTGAGGGGTAGGGGTATTGGTGTGGAATTCAGAAAAAATATAAATTAGTAACAATTTAGAAAAAATAAGTAAAGTAATAATTCAGAAAAAAAATATAAAGTAGTTATTTTTAAGGCAGGAGTATAAAGACGTGGTGTATTTTCTGTTGTCACTTTGATTAGTCTTCCTTCAGATTAATGTATCCATATGGATTCGACTAGGATGATCATACTCCAGGTATAGTTAAATTTGGGAAGGGTAATCTTTTAAAATCTAACAATTTTTAACATTAAATTTGTTTTTAATGCAAATTATGTACTCATAAGAAAAAACCAGAATAATCTGAAACATTTAATTCAAAATTCGGAAATATCAAAGAAAGGACAAAGGGGCGAAATCCGTATTGTTTGATTATTATATTATTTCGATTATATTATTTATCCGTATTATTTGATCAGAAATGAATATAAACGAAAACACGCCTAATTTGTATGTAACATTTGTGCTATCACACTATACTGTTATTGTGTAAACTGCAAATTTATTACGACATAATTAGAATTCAGCTCAGAAGTAAAAATAATTATTAATACATATTAGAAATGCATAAAAAAGAAGTTTTTCTGCATTTCTAATACTTCCTCCTTCTCTCGGGAAGGAAGGTTTTTATGTATTTTTAAGATTTCCTCGGGAAATTTTTAGTATTGAAATCTGACAAGAATAATTTTATGAAGACCTAAAAATTCTTATTAATTTTAACTTAAATTTGACCATAACTTTAAATGTATGTAGTCGTATTTGTTATTCCATGATGAATGCTACTTTAGATTTATAAGCAAACAAACCAAAAATGTATTAAAAAATTTAATAGGAAAGCGATATAAATTGAAAAATGTAAATAAAACAGGAAATCTATTTTTTTCATTTTTTGAAAAAAAATTATCTCTTTGAGACACTTTGTATTTTTTTCCTTTGCGGTTTTTCAAAGTAGTCACATTTTTATGTATTTACATATCGTCATACCTATTTATTCAATAACATAAATATGCTAATTTGATTCTATAGAATTCTATAAATTTATAAAAGTAAATAATATTACTGATAAAGGAACACAAAATATTTTCTTTATTAAATTTCTATTCTATTTTCCCAATACTTTTTTTTACTAGCGTATTATTTTTTCTATCTGATTTTGGAAACAGTTTCTTGATTTATTTTGATTTATTCTAATCGTGTGTGTGTTTGGTTTGGAAGTTGGACAAGTTATATTAATCAAATAAATAAATTGGAATGAGAATGAAAAAATGCCCTAAACTGATTATTGTCTAATGTAGTGACTTAATATTTGTAAAAGATATTAATTCATATCCAACTTTTTATCACAATTAATGCTTGTTTGTAAATTTGTTTTCATAATTATTTCCACGTTCACTTTCCTTAAAAACATCATTACGTTCATCATCGTTCACGTTCATTAAACAGATAATCTTTTAAAAATATGTATCTTCACAGGGAGAAAATTTTGAATATCGATGAAATACTCGAGAATGTTTCTCACAGCATCCAGTACATTTTTTCTGAAATTTTTAATTGAAGAAGAATTACAAGATTTGATTAGATATGAAAATATCTTTTTTATTACAGAACGGGAAATCATTGCTTATACGAAAAAACATCGTATTTTATCATTGAAATATAGCGACAGAAATATGTTTTATACATGTAAAATAGAGGAGGTGAAGAATATTCAGTCAGTTCACTTTCAAGAAAAAAATTTAATTTAAGCGTCAGAGGTGTATGATTACCAGTATGCTTCATAGAGGGAAGATAGATTTATATAACGCAAATTAGATAGAAAGAGAATTAGATAACAATGCTGAGAAAAATCCTAGAAAAAATTCTATTCAAAATGTATGTCACGGTTGGAAGAAATAAATACCCCAGTCAACAAAATCAAAATCCATTAAGTATTGTTTAGAACAATCCAACATAGGTAGGTAATTGCAAACGCTTTATTTATAATGGGATGGACAAACTCTTTATTTATAAATTCAATTTAAACATTAATCAGCGGCTTTGAAAATTTGTCTCATTTCTTTATCACATACATGTGTTCTTGCACTTTGTTGCGATATAGTGTTTAACACTAAATCTAATTTCAAATGTATTTTTTTATAGTGACAGTAAAGTCCTGCAAATTGTGATACTATTTTTATATGTTTATAAGATCAGTAATTAAATATGGATATCGCTCTAGTGTGTTTAATTTCCCAATTGAAGGAAAAAATACTTTCTTTAATTCTAATATAACATCCTACAATTACATATGATCATTTTGATAATCATTGTTATTGAAAAGATAGAATTTGAACGCCTTTCTTGGTTGTCATAAATAATTAAAGATAATTAAAAGAAGACAGGAAAAAATGAAACTTCTTTGTGAATTGCAAATGGAAAAAGAAGAAGGGCATGTTTTTTCTTGTGTTCTATTACAATTTTAAGTTGCTAATTTGCGTATTAAAAAGATAAAAGTTACCTTATGAGTAATTGGAAACTCAAAAGTTTAACATTCCCATTCATCACCAAGTTTCTTAACAAATAGTTCGAAATTTTCTTCACTCTTGTAATATCATCCAATTTTATCATTGTTTGTTCAAAAAGATAAACGTGTGTTTTTCTTTCTCGTTTGTATCATAATTGTTAAAACGAAATATGCCATCTAACCGCTGGTACCCAATCCTATAAATGATAAAAAAAGCTATTAATTAACTTTCCATAGATTGATTAAATGTTGCCAGAACACTAAAAGAAAAAAGATACAATATATATACCAGAGAACCCATTGTCAAGGCATTTACTGGATTGGGCCTTATTGTAACTTTTCTGCCTGACTGAGTATTTGGAATTATTGGAACCAACTTTCGGGTTATGTTATTAATGTAATAAATAAATTATACTCCTTATTTATTCCTATTTAGACTTATTAGTCTTTATTTTTATAGTCTACAATATCATTTTAGTTATTGTTTTTTATCTAAATCTGTAGCTAATTCAGTTTCCAATAACGATTCCATTCATCACAATCATTTTATCTCAACTGCAGGATTAGAGAATCCCAATAGTTTGTTTTTCATTCTGTATGTATTTATCGTCTCATGACTTTCATAAATTTCAGGAAATAGCGATAAAATGTTATATCTTTCAGAATTATTTCATGAAATTGACATTAATGAAAAAATTATGTTATGAAATTTTCTTTGTAAAAATATATTAGTATACTGTTAAAGAATGAGCTTGAAGATCAATTCAATAATTTATGATGAAAAATATGAAAGTATATGAATAGTTTTTTAATGTTATATAGGGTGATTCTACGCTCGTGAGACAAACTTCGAGGGGTGATCAGGCGTACGACGAGCAACCAAAAACACATTGGAACATGGGTGCGCAAACACCATCTGGATGATAGGATAGCATTTACAATAAAGCAGCGCTGGCCGAAATGCCGATATCTTTCTGAATCTTAACGGTATTGAACTGAAATTTTTGTACAAGTTGCACTATATATCTGGCTCTGAAGTTGCGAAAGAAAAATAGCGATACCTTTCGCACTTGCTCAGTAAAAACTATTTTCTACAAATGTTTATGTCTTCTCTAATACTCAAAGTATTTAGATCACATTTTAATGCAATGCTTCTCTGACATATTTTCACGTATACTCTAAGTTTCATAAAATTTGGTTGGAAACGCTGCAAGTTATAAGCAAAACACATTTCGAAAAATTTAGGATTTTTTAAAGAAACCTTTATATATTCCCAAATATTCATGCTATTTTTACGAAAATGCATATAAATATTGCGCACATTACATAAAAGAATTGATGAAAGTTGCAAACCATTATCAGTTTTCTGTGAGGTGGGGTGAGCCAAAATCCCTTTTCGACTTATTTCATTTCTTGTCGGTCCCCTAAATAACCCCGTGACCGAATCTGCAATGTAAATTGTAACTTAAAATCTATTTTTTATATGGTCGATGTTCGAGGAAATATTTAAAAAAATGCGATATTTCAAAAGCGTCAATTCAAATATTCAAAGCAAATATTTCAAAAAGTGTCTACAATTGTAGTCAGCGTTGTATTATGATTGCGGTGGTCGGATCATAGTTAAAATTCATTGAACATAGCTAAGACTTCATCAGAAAATTGAAAATCTGATTTGACTCCTTAATGCTCAAGAACTGCTTAAAATCAGTCTTATTTCAGTTTAGTTATATTAACGTCCCGTTTTGAAGCAATACGAGACCTATTTTTGGACGGCATCACGATTTTGAACCTCGGGCAGATGACTAAGGTGACACCTGACATCAATGTTGCCTCCAGATGGCGATTGCGCACGCCCGTTCCTATGTTATTTTGGATGCTTATCGTATACCTGACCACCCCTCTAAGTTTGTCCCACGACCGTAGAATCACCCTGTATACGTTTCTAAAATTATATTTGTAAATGAGGTAAAACTGTACAATTAATAAAGTATATGAGTTGTTTTAGGTTATTTCTTTCATACAGAAATTACTAAAAACGACACATATCTTTTATTGAGTCGTACCACCCTTAATATTATATATATATATATATATATTAGATTGCTTATCATTCAAAAGAGATTGTTTTGTTTAGTCCATGAGTTGTTTCTAGGAGAGGCATTAATCTAAAAAACAATTTGTCACATACGCGGTGGAGTATAACCGAACTACCAGGTTATCTTCATCAGATAAGTGAAAAGCTGATTTGACTGCTTTGTGTACAATATATTGCTCTAGAAAAAAAAACCACCACAACCAAACCAACTAAGAAAAACAATATATATATATAATATATATATACACTAGTAGTACGCGCACGTCGTTGCCCGTGGAATCAGGACTTCAACAAAATGATAAAAACGCCCACAATGACATGAAAAAGTTCTGAAAACAAAACAAAAGATACCCATTATTGATTTTCTCGCTTATTTTTCTTCGCGATAATGACATTTCAACTGTAGAAAAACAATACAGAGTACGTTAATCCAAAACAATATTAAAAAATTGCAACGTGAAATTGATTATTATACAGCAAGCAAAATATAAAATCGAATCCGAAAAGTACGCTCACGGCGTTTCCCGTGACATGATGACTTAAACTTAAAGCCCTAAGTTTTGAAAATGAAATCAAAACATATATATATATATATCAAAAATTCAGTAAATTACGTTTGAAGCTCAAAACAAATTTCATTAGAAAGAAAACTGTTTGTTCAATCCGATGGTGCATCTATTGTCCTTCAACTATCATTAGAAAAGATACTACAGCCGCAAACGTGCCGAAAATGACCCAAAACAACACAAAACAGTAAATAAAAATTTTCTAGATTAATTTTAAAATTCCGGCTTCGAGGTGCATTGAGTCATCATTACGACTACCTGTGTGCCAAATTTAATGGCTGTAAGTGTGATAGATTCGTATGGACATCGCGCTCACACACGCACACTCAAACATTGCCTTTTATAAATATAGATATTCTGTTATTTCACTGTGCTACCGACATCGGAGAAAATTCTGCTTTTGAAGAAATGCGGTGGTCGGATCATTGTTAAAATTCATTGAACATAGCTAAAACTTCATCAGAAAAGTGAAAGTCTGATTTGACTGCTTAATGCTCAAGAACTGCTTAAAATCAGTCGTATTTTAGTTTAGTTATATTAACGTCCCGTTTTGAAGCAATACGAGACCTATTTTTGGACGGCATCGCGATTTTGAACCGCGGTCAGATGACGAAGGTGATACCTGAGCTGGCACCCCGTTATCCAGACTACCGCGTCACACCAGTGGGAGGACGTACGTTTGACACACTGCGTCTGATTTAACGTGCAATAGTGCCACAATCACGGCGGATTTGCAGAGGAACCGGATTTCGAATCTGGAAACCTCCGACCCCAACGACAAGACCTCGCCACTAAACCACCATGGCCCAAAGAACAGTCTTATGAAATTTATGACAAATATATCATGAAATAAATTACATTCCCCAGCTGTATCACAGTGAAAATGCCGATTTTACAGATGAAATCGATAAGCAAAAAAAATGTAATGATTCATAAGAGAAGATATTTAATTTCTATTGAAATAAACTCAAAATGAAGCGACTTTTAAGAATTATCTTTATGCAATAAATTTAGTAAAACAATTGAAAAAACACTCTTTTATTAGTGTGCTAAAAGTAGAAATTATTTTTATTTTAATTATTTTCTACTTTTTATTTGAATTTGAACTTCATTATTATAAATGTCGGGGAATCGTAAAATAAACTTTTTCACAAATTCAATACCAGATGGCGCCACTCATATGGAACCGAAATTTATTGAAATTAATCGATTTATTTGATAGGTAAATTCTGAAAGTAATAAAATAGTGTATTGTTATCGAGAATACACAATGTACAGAATTTTAGAACCAAGCACATCAAAAAATAAGGGAGTAATAGATTACAAAATTCTATCTTTACAAACATGAAGCAACTGAAGTCAAATAAAAAAGTGTAAAAATGCCTATAAATACTTAATGCTGCTAATTCTGAAAGGAGTTTTCAAAGGAATATATGCCTATAATGTTGATCAAATACTACAAGAAATGTTCTGTTTCTAATAAATTAAAAATTCGTAACACTATACATATGTGGAGAATAATCAGTAGCTTGATTTGTTGCAGTGGTCAGCTGAATTTAATTACTACTATTCTTTTTCAGCTTGATCGATCCAACAGCAGTCACGTACTTTTGACTTCAACAGACCTAAATTCGGAAGGACTATATGGCTGTGAAGTATCAGGTGAAGCACCTTCCTTCAGCACAGCAAAATCTGAAGACGAAATGCGTGTTTATGGTAAGTTGGCACTTTTAAAAAATTTAAATCATTTAATATTTTGTGTTTCAAAGCGATAAAATCATAGCAGATATTTCGCAAAGATTTGGAGGTAGTTTTTAAAGGCAAAACAACTTTGTTATGCGCTCAGTAACTAAATACATGAAGATAAAAAAACCGTTTGTTAATATGTTAAAAGTATTTGAGGAGTTCGTACCTTACATGAGATTGCAGATGCAGAGATGCACGCATGAGGAGTTTAGGGAAAATTCATTTAATATGAAATTATTAAATCACAGAGACATTTAAAAATATTTTTTTAATCGTAAACGTTTTATATTTAGTAGAAAACTGCGAGGTACGGTGACTTCGTTTATTGGTTAACTATTTTTTTGTGAAATGCGTCAAGAAATCAAAATATTCTCCTCTTAAATTCTTTAAATGAGAAACTGGTTTATTTTTATCGCTGCATTGATTTGATTATATTCGTCTTTATGCAGCCTCAAGAAATTGTATTTCCATTTAAAAAAATTACGTATTATGTATTTTTTAAAAATTTCTGCATAGTTTTAAACTTTCTACAAACATTAATTCCTTCAGTAAAAGGAATATCTCGTAACAGCATGAAAACCTTGTTCTCATTCAAGTGTTAAATAAAAATATATGACGTATGCAATCCTCATTGTTTTATTTTTTATTCTATACCCAAGAGCAGACTTTTTAATTAAATTCAGTTTAAGGTAATTCACCCAAGTTTAGAGTAGTAATTTTCCATTGCTATTCAGAGTTTGTGTAGCAAAGTATTTCTTGGAGAGAAGGGGGGGGGGGGCCCGCGCTCTGTTGTTGTAGATATAAGACGAAGATAAACGTTATATAAATTTGAACTTTATTCAAATCGAACTTGCTAATACTTGTATTCCATAAAAAACTTCAAATTTAAAGCGAAAAGATATAATAAGGTTAGTGAAAATATGACACAAATTTTTCCGCAAGTGGTCTATAACATTAAAAACATCTTAAAACTATCTGGAAGTTCGAAGTAGCACAAAATTCTAAACAACGTTCAGCGATATCTGAGGGTTTTGCTGAGGGTTGCAATTTATAACGGAATTCTGAAAGAGATGCTTTTTTTTAAAATTTTGCCCAAGGGAAATGTTGTTTATCGGTAAGTATATTATGTGTCTTCTTCATGTCATAACCTCCGGAGGCAGTGACTTCCAAAATCTCATCATTTTATTTATTATTATTTTATTTGTAGCAGACACCAGAAAAAGTTTATATTTCTTTTCTTTCCCTTTAAACACATTTTATTGTAGTCCTAAAATATATTTCCGCATTTTACATTTGAGTTTGCAGAGAAACTTTTTGGAGAGTGGCTGCCGAATTTATAAGGTTTACTCGAAATTTCCATGGAAATCAGATGTCTTTGTTTACAACAATTATCAAGATCTGAAACCATCATTCTTACGTGTGGTGTCTGATAATCGTTTTTTTTAATGTTTAATCAGACGATTTACTCAATCTATAGTTACAAAAGCCAAGGAAATATTAGCTCAAAAGTTGCTTAAGGTATGGCATGGCATGGCATTGCATGGCTGAGGAACATGTACCGCAGGAAGAAAAATTATGGATTCTATCTTCTGTCTTTGCTGTAAAGCGGCATTATTCAATAACTGGTAGAACGGTGTGCTCTTTAGCATCCAATTGCTGGAAGTTTGACTGGTTTCCCTCCAAGCGAAACACAAACGTGGGCCAGTTTCCCCTGAAAGGCTTCCAGAAGGACAATCTACTCCCATATGCAGGAGCTAAGTCAGGCTTCTACCTCAGATGCTATATAAGTGCGTCGTATCTCTTGACTAACAGAAGGCGACACGCTTTCTATTATCATGGATCCCTGAATCCTTAACTCGTTAGATACGTTAGGTAAAGTAGGATTAGAGCCACCTCCATCAGAAATGTTAAAACTAATTGGAGCAAACTTCTTAAGCACTTAAATTCGGGTTTCAACTGAGGTCGCGGTGGTCTAGTGGCAAGGTCTCAGCCTCGGGGCTGGAGGACCCCATGTTCCACTAAAGATCCGCCGTGTGCGTGGGTCTGTTGATCACTAAATCATACTTAGGGCCAAACGTCTGCCCACTGATGTCGTGCGGAAGTTTGGAGAGGGGGTACCATTAAGGTGTCGTCCTCGTCATGTGATCGCGGCTCAAAATTACGAGGTTGGTTCCAATATAGCCGTCATGTTGATTCAATACAGGACATTAATATAATCGGATCTCGACTGTTTAACCTAAATGTAAGGTATTTAAAGAAAAGATAAATTTAAGAATTGTTCCTAAGAACTCTACCTGTTAAAAACGTAAGTTAATAACTAGTGTCATAAGTAACCTTTTAGTTGTGTAATAATTTGCATGAATTTTAACTTTTTAGTGTCCAGTAATAGATGTTTCACTTCATTCTGATCCAAAGGCAGGTGCACCCGAATATGTTGGAATACCTTTGTTCGGGAAGGAATGTCAAAGTTTTTAATTGCTATTCATACTATAAAAATCTTGAAGAAATGCACTTTTAAATTCTAATACAAGTGAATTGTTTAGGATTATAATTTAACTTCACTAGCAATTCCTAATATACGATTAGGATGGAAAAGCAAAGGCATGTATTATTTTTGAGGATAGTCCCCTGGAATAATATATCAAATAATCAATGCGGAACGAAAATTAAAGCATTAATGTAAAGTGTACTGGTAGCATTCTAAAATCGATCGTCAATCAGCATTCGTCTCCATCATCACTTCTAATTGTAAATAACTATATTAAATTGAATTTATATTACATTTACACACTGATTCATGAAATAACTAAAAACCAAGTAAACGGGAAATTCCACTTAGGAAAAGTAAAATTTTTAATTAACAAGATGTTCTTTTCTTTTATAAATGCTTGATAACGAAAATTAAAATGCGTGATTGAAAATAATTAATACGTAAATGTTTTCTTTTTTGTAAAGATACTATAGAAAATTCCACTGCAACTAAAACTGCACAAAGAAAAACAGTAAAAGGGATAATTTCTAAACTTAACAAAAGATATGACAGAAAAGCATGTTTCAGACCAAGATTAATTACCTTGTTACTAAAAAACTTCACCTTTCAAAACAGTTTTAATTTAAAAAGATATTCAACTAAACACAAGTAGCAATAAAAAATTTTCAGAAACTGATGATTTGTTCAAAAAAATATTAATATCCCAGTTCTTTTCACTACAAATGATTCAAATTGGTGTTCAAAATTATTCGTTTGATAAGATAAATTTTAAAAATTTAGATCTGAAATCATAGAAATAAGTGAATTCAGAAGAGTGAATTCTTTATTCTGGTGTATGAGTTAGGAAGATTGACAATTTAAAATATTGGAATTTCAAGGACGGCCCTATCGAATGTTATGTGTTTTGCGGGACTACGCTGATTTTAATTTGAGATGACGAAGTTACAAAATTTCAGGCAATAGTTTAAATATATATTGATGCATGTATTTATAAATACTGAAACGTTACAAAGAACCTGAAAAGAAGCTTGCGGTATCAATGTTCCAAAAATATTAATACCTTTGCTACTATTAAAATAAATATTTTTTCTTTCCGTTATCAGCTAGTATTAATTCTACATTTGATAACACATCTTATGTTAGAAATAAAAAGAAACAGAAATCAGAACATTTCATGACGATATGGAATATCAAAGTTAAAAACAAAGAAATTTTCGGATGTTGTCACCAGTAAATATTTAAACACCGAAAAATGCTCTATAACTTATTTGAAGGATAATATGTTTATTAAAAATTTATTACAACGAATGCCATCGATAATTCAAATAAAGGAAGTCATAGATATGAATAAATTATGCAATGTGATAAAAGGAGAGATATACAATTTTCCGCACAGAAAGAAACGTTTAATTTTATAACTTTCTCCTTGCCACAATGTATATTCACAAATGAGAAATGGACAGATCGTATCTGATCGATAGCAACCGTTGAGGAATCATAATCTGTGATTCCGAGCTGACAAGACTAATGAATCATTTGTCTATGCGAAAGATCAATGCGAATAAAAATCAATATTCAAAAGCTAATATCTTTTATTAGAGCTTTTGATTAATTTATCCCTGTCAATCGATGTAAATGAAACAGCTAGGCTGCTGCAATCAGCTGAAACAAATAGACGAGCTGCAACGGATTGATGATTGATTAATCAAATTTTAATGCAGATCTGAATTATTAGTCACTGCGATCCTTCCCAGTGTTTGCTGACTATACATCTTTTGACAAGCAATAGATGGTATGTGGGATAGAAAAACAACCCCTTTAGGTTTTTAACGTACCGCCCACACCTATTACGAGCCGCAGCTAACAGTTTAGACTTTGTAGGTGTTGGTGTATTTACCATTGGTGTCACGTCCCTCGTATATAGACCATAATTCATAAGTATAGGAAGTGAGTGATTTAGTGCTCTTAGGAGGCATTATTAGCAGTCTCAGTCTCATTATTAATTCAAAAAGAAATGAAAGATGATCGTATCGTGTCAAAAACAACCTTCACTCGAATTCTGTCGAATAACTATGTGTTGAGTGCATGCCGTAATAAAATGTCATTGATTTTGGTCTTTTTGGCATTTTAATCTCCTTTATTAGCGCTCGGGGTAATGCAGACTTCATTAAGTTATTGCTGGGGTTCAGTGAATGGATTTCAGACTGTAGGTGATTTATATTTTGAAACAGTGAAAGCTTTTTCTCTCTTTCCTTTGCTTGAATTATTTGAGTAAATTTTAGTTGCAATTCTTTCTAGTAAAGCGTGGAAATTCTTAACTATTGCTTAAACTTCGATTTTTTTTTGGCTGGCTAGAAATGGTTCGCATATTTATTACTTTCTATGCCTTCTGAATCACATTTTGCTCTATGTTTGTCTTGGTTTATGTTCGGGACTTCATTTTGAAGTCAATTCTTCCGTTAGGATTGTGAAATTTATTACGAAATTGGGTGCGAATGTGCAACAAAAATATACGGAAAACTTTATTACGCTTATCCCTCACACTGGAGAAAAGGGCAAGCAAATAAAACAATTGCATCTTCAAACATAATTAATCAAGATATTATAAGTAAAACAGATATTAAGTATTGGGAGTTCCCCTCGTTCTGAGCTCACGGTTACTGAGAAGCTATCTGTGATTCGAAGTTCGTCTTTTTAAATCCTAGCCACTAGCTAATTTTAATAGTCAGGTATTACATATAGAGCGGAAATTGATTCATTTGAAGCTGACGGGATCACAACGAAAATTCAATTTATACTAAAATTCAAACTAAGAAAATCGTATTTAATTTCAAGAAATAATTAATTTTGATAAATAAACAGCATATAGCTCTTTGAATGCAAAAGCTGTAAAATAAAACTTCAAAATAAATAGTACAATTTTCATCTAAAATCTTCAAAGAAGTTCTCAAGAACCTTAAAAACTTTTCCCTTCCATTCACAACTGACCCATGGCGTGGACGTATCTTACTAACAAAAACGATTAAGAAATCAAAACTTTCTTTAATTTTGACTTCGAATTAACCAAAATAAATTAGAATTGTTTACGATATTTTCACATATTTAATAGAAATTTTCACATATATTATTGGGAAATTCATGTGACCATAAAAAAATTCGAATTATTTACGAACTGGAATTAAAATCCTTTGAATTAGTCAAGTTCCAATATCTTTTTAGATTTCACATGCTCCAATAAATAGTAACATGCGCTTCACTGTGAAATAAACTAAATTATTTATCAGCAGGAAATAACTGTTAGGCATTCTTAGACGTTTCATGTAATTGGAAATCCTTCCCAATCATGTATTCTTATGGTGTAAAGACAACTTATTGAAAATGGGGTTACTAATTTGGATATGAACGTTACTTTTGAAAGATCAGGAGGATGTTGTTGAAAGTGAATACTCAAGGTGCAGGCACAGTTTTTGAAAGATCAGGAGGATGTTGTTGAAAGTGAATACTCAAGGTGCAGGCACAGTAATGATATCGAAAGAAGGAATATTACAAACGGTATTATAATCAAGTTAAGGCGGTAGCTTTCTTTTGTAGGTAGCCAAACAGTTAATATTGTAACTAATTTCAGAAAAAGGGGCGTGGGGTGATTTATTATATATATTCAGGCCATTTAATCTTCTAGAACCGATATTCTTCCGTACCGGTAAACATTCTAACAGAACTGTTTTTTTAATTGGCCAAATTTCTCTGATTAGCCGAAACAGTCCCTAATTTTGTCTCGTTGACAGAGGTTGACAAAAATATGTCTTTTATATGTCCTGAGTTTAAATAAAATACCCACTATCTGTTCCTTTTTTTTATTTAAAAGAATTATTTCGTTATAAAAAGTTGAAAAAATATTAACTAGATATTACTGAAAAAATAGATTCTAAAGAGTTATTTTCCCAACCCCTACTTTACATTGAATATGCATAGTAAAACTTATAATTATCTCCTTATTGTAGTGAATAATGGTAATTAAGAATCGTAATTTCTTTGAATATGATTATTTCCTGTTTTATATAGGTTGGTACTATCATTAATGCTAATGGTGTAATAACAAGGCATCTCGGGTTAGCTGGAATAATTTCGATTTCAGTTCTTTCTCCCGTATTGATGCCCCCTCCTCACTTCAATGTCTAGAGTTTAGTTTAGTTTAGTTACATTAACGTCCCGTTTTGAAGCAACACGATGTCTATTTTGAGACGGACTAGTAATTTTGAACTGCGGTCAGATGACGAGGACGACACCTGAGCTGACACCCCCTCTCCTAACTTCTGCACCACACCAGTGGGGGATGTTTGACCCCCCTACGTATCAATGTCTAGAAAGTCTGGATCTAAGTTAAGAAAATCTAGTCATTTTAACATTTCCGAATCTTCCCTAATTCTTTTTTAGAAGTCCTTCAGGAACTTATATTTGTTGAGAAAAATCTTAAAAACTGAGAGTTTATAGGTAATGAATGAAATCTATCTACGAGTGTTGCTGATTAGAACAGCGGAATAAACGATTTTATGCTCTATTTATTTTGTTGACAGTCCCTAAACTGTCTCTGTGTTTGCGGATACAAATTCATACACGCATTTAAGATTGTAAATGCTCTTTGCTGAAATCAAATTATTTGATTTTATTAAAAGGCTAACAAAATTTCAAGCTAAAGCATTGAAATAAAGAAGAAATTCTTTCAAGAAGGAAATAAAGATAATATATAACATGTTACACAATCAGCGGCTTAAACTTATAGTCGATGTGTATCACAGGCGGCTCACAGTTCCATATTGAAAGTTCAGTACCATTATAAGAGCAGCCAAAGGGAAAGAGGCCCTAATGTTTGTACTGGCGTCAAGGTGGCTAGTAGAAATTTGTTTTAGAAAATAAAGATGAAATATTTTTAAAAATTAAAAAAATTGTTTTCGAAAATCCGCAATAACAAAAAACACCAATCTGATTGCGGTTTAACCAACGTCCATATGAAATAAAACAGAGAATGACCAACAAAGTTTGTTTTAATTTTTGTTAATTAATGATTTCAACTTTGAGCATGCAAGTGGAATTTCATAAAAAAAACAGAAAGTGTTCTTTAACAGATGAAGCAAATAGATTGTTATTTTCGGAACGGAATTTAATAATTCTTTATCTTAACGTATATTTCTACTCATCTAAGCGAAATGATTATTTGGTAAAAGATTTTCCCTTATAATAGATTCATTAAAAAAATAAAAAGCCCCCAAATGTCCACTTTCAAAAAACAGCCCAAGAACTTTGTTAAAAAGCAGTGTTTTAAAAAATCTTCTTAAAAGTAATTATTTTGAAGGCCAGTGCATTTTTTGTCGTAACGCTGTTAATCAAGATTAATATCCTTATTTTCAAGTCTATAAAAGTAATCGATCTCTCTCGAAGTTTGTAATTTTTATTTTCTGTGTCTTTTTCTAAAATTAAATTGTTTTCTGTAAAATATCCGATTAGAATATTATACATTTGAAATTTTATACATCGGAAATACCTTATATCGGACCTTAGCAGCCTGTGGGTGAGCCCTTTTATGAAGGCGAAAAAGAACAAAATATTATCCGTGAAAATATGAGAAGCGACTAAATAAACTGAAAAAAAGTAATTATTGAAACATAAATAAAAAAAAACACATGTTTTCGCAATACAAACATTCAATGAAACTCTTAAAATTTGATAAATACATTTAAATAACACAGACAGTATTTCAAATTAACGACTCAAATTCTGCAATTTACTTGTAGGGGCCCAAAATTCCACAAAAATCTTTGGAAGGGGAGTGTGAAAGAATTATACGAAAAATTAAGTAAAAAATGCTACAAGATGTTAAATAAAGATTTTTAACCCTCTAAAAGTTGCCAATAATTTCGGCATTATGTCATGAACTTTAAATGTTAGTACCTAATAAATGAATCTTAAAATTGGTCAAGTCATGTTTTTGATATATAATTAAAAATCATTACGATCGGAAGAATGAGATTTATAAGAAAGTGTACTGATAAACATGAATTACTTGCTTTGGAACTAAGCAATAAAGACCGCTTCAGCTACTTGTAGGGGTACAATTTGGTTGATTAGAGATTTCAAGGGTGGAACAACATTTCCCTTATTGTGCTAAAGAAATACAAGGCGAAATCGTTTTGTTCACTTTGTTTTTCTTGATGTCTTTTAAAATAATTATTTCAGAAATAATCCGAAAAATATCTATAAAGTAAATGAAAGTTTGGTGATGCAGCTGTGTTTAAATTGTGCAAGCAAACGGACTGCTACTTTAGCTCTTCTACTGCAAAACAAAAATAATAGTATTACAACTACTGTCCAAGCTCAGTTCATCAACAGTTAAAATTAGCAAAATTTAACAAAGATATTAACTATAAATTAATTAGTTAAAACTTAATTAAAAACTCTTAGTATTATATAGAATGGCGCATATGCAGCTATTTCTAATATAATACAGAAACAAATAATAGAAATATAAATTAAAAGGTGAAAAGTATAAATAAGAAACAGAAGATTTAAACAAGAAACGATAACAAAACACCTTTTTGAGAGCTCAACGCAACAGCATCAAGTGATTGCATCAACAAAAAATTACAACAGTTAATATTTAGAACACATAAAATAGAATTTAGAATGTAAAAGAGATTATTCAAAATGGAAGGAATGGATAAGAATCCGAATGACTAACTTTTTCAAGGACCACTCGCCATAGGAGTTCTAAAATGGACAAAATTTTCTGTCAAGGGTAAGATTATAAATCAAAAGTATACCCCTTGTAGCCTGAATTCTGTCCAATCGCAAAACGAGAAACATTTTGAAAAATCAAAAGGCAAAAAATCCTAAATAAAAATTCAAAAGAAACTAGAGTTTGTAAAATAATTTACCCTCTCTGCCGAAATTATGATGATAAAACAGGATACGCCAGATGCGAAATGACAAAGGGAATAAAAAGTATTGGAATCTAACAACTAGCTCCATCTATGAAGAAAAATTCCAACTAATTAATCAGACGAGAAAAGCTAATATTTAGACAGTTATGACAAATAAAATTAAAATAAGCTATTAATAAAGAAAAATTAAAAACTTTTTTACTCATTTGAAAAAAACTATTAATATTAATGAAAGAATCTGGGAATCCGTTGTCTATAAGAATAATCTTTAAATTATCTCAAGCTTTAACAAAATTTGAATGGTTATTACAAATGCTATTTATTCTATTAATTTGAGAAAAAATAGAATTCTTTAAAATTTTAAAATGAAGATTTGTATGAAAATTATAAAGTGTAATAGCCTTAAATTTTAATTCATTTCTTTTATCAAATATACCAATAGAGACTCCTGAATTAAATATTTCAATTTCCATATCTACAAAGTAGCTTTTGTTTATTTCATTATTAGTTTTGTTTAATTTAAGCTCTTCTGGACAGCAGTTATAAATGGATTTAAAATTACCATAATTAAACACTAAAAGGTCATCTGTATAACGGAAACCACATATAAGTTCATTTTTAATTAAGTCTCTCTCATATGAGTGAAGAAATATATTGGCTAATGCACTAGAAAAACTACATCCCATAGGAATACCAAAAACCTGCTTATAGTAGTCAACTCCATTAAAGAGATAATTTTCATATATATTAACTCTGCATATTTCTAGCCATTTTTTTTTATCAATTAAATCAGTGTTTAGGTATAAATCATATACATTTGAGAATACATGTATAAGTTTATTGTGTGGGAGGCTAGTAAAAAGATTTTCAAAATCAAATGTGTTAATTTTATAAATTTTATTTTCTTTGAGAAAGTTTAAAATTTTAGTGTTGTTAACTAAAATAAAGTTATCTTCTTCTTTGACTTTTTAAGAATAATTTTTAGAAATTTAAAGAAAAAATTACTAAAATGATAGTTGTAATTTCTAATGCTACAAGTGACAAATCTGAATTTTAGTGGAGTTTTATGAAATTTAATAGTAGGAAAAAGGTAAGGGGATAATTTAGATTACTGATTTTAATTTTGGTTTTCTTAGCCAGTGCTATAATTTTCTTATCTGGTCCTTTTTTTTCAAATTAAATTAATTGATATGTTTTATTTGAATTATATTCTTTAAGTAGAGTTTCTTTGAAGTGTAATTTACACATTAAGCAAAAATTATTTCCTGCCTTATCAACTGTGGTTACAATAAATTTATCTTTAATGTATTCAATTTCTTTTTTAAGATGCTTGTTGAAGAAAATACCTCTATATTAATAGAGGTTTTTCAAAATGTTTCTCGTTTTGCGGTTGGACAGAATTCAGGCCACAAGGGGTATACCTTTGATTTATAATCTTACCCTTGACAGAAAATTTTGTTCATTTTAGAACTCCTATGACGTGTGGTCTTTGAAAGTTAGAAGACGTGTGGTCTTTGTGAGTTAGTCATTCAGGTTCTTATCCATTCCTTCCATTTTGAATAATCTCTTTTACATTCTAAATTCTATTTTATGTGTTTTAAATATTAATTGTTGTAATTTTTTGTTTATGCAATCACTTGATGCTGTTGCGTTGAGCACGCAAAAAGATGTTTTGTTATCGTTTTTTTTTTTTTAAATCTTCTGTTTCTTATTTATACTTTTCACCTTTTAACTCAGTTCATCAAGATATTGCGAAAGATAAACACTTTTTGAATACAGCTTTGACAGTCATTGATGCACACATTTTTTATTTGAAAAAACTCCATGCAAATATAAGTAGAATTTTTTTTTTGCTTATTATTGAGATATCTTTCGATAATTTTTGTTGCATTAATCTAAGGATTTTGAAGCAAATTGAACTACTTATAATATTCAATAATTGAGCATTAATAACTAAAAACATTTCTAATCCTTCAAAAATTTGTTAAATGCAAATAACATTACGCCTGCAAAATGAGGCAGCTGGTAAATACAGAAACAAGATCTTTTAAATTAAGATACAGTGCTCGATTTTCTGAAATAAATTTTAAAAGATTTCGGTAAAGAAAGTTTTTTTACCAATTTCGAAAACGCTTTTCGATATTATTTAAACAAATATGTGCTGACATGTTACTCTTAAAATCACATCAAACTATCTTCATTTACTTTTAAAAATCGGCGTAGAACAGCTAAGAAATCGAAAAATGCTTGTAGTAATTATTTCTGTTTAGAGAAACAACGATATTTTAAAACATACATTGATTTATTTAAAATAGCATCCCCATATTTTAAAATTTATTTTATTCCATCCTGTCCACAATGCGACTTATTCCTTATTTCTTTTTGGTGGGGGTAAATACTTCAGTTAATTCCGGATTCTGTAAAGGGGAAGTATTTATTCATTTATTTAGGGAAACTTAACGGAAAATGCAAAAATTGTTTATACTTTCTATAATATATTTCACAAGGCAAAAGAAAAGAAAGAAAATCAAGGATGATAAACGAAAGAAAAAGATTTACAAATTGAGTTGAAATTATGAATTTATTTGTGTTTTACGTAATCATAAATAATTGTTATTGATGATGGGAAAGTGAGTAAAGTTTCATGAATGTTTCTATAAAACCATTCAACAGTAGTCTCCTTTTGCTACCTGAGCTCCAATTCTCAATTGGGGATTTAACTATGATCAATTACAGAGCAGAAAAAAAACCGATATGATATCTAAATATAAAAAAATGAATGAAAAAAAGAAAACACGCACGTACTAAATTATACTTGATACACAATTTGTGCTGTAAGATATATTTTTGATTTATCAACATGAGAAAGATGGACATAATTTCATTTCATAATTTAAGTACCTTTTTAAAGCTACACAGGACTATTATTTCAAACCATGATCAGATCACAAGGGACCACTCTTTTCCCCGCATTAAACACTTCATTCGTGATGGTATAGTATAATATGAGCAATGAAAATATTGTTTAATTCTGTGAAGAAATTTGATTCCTTGTCTGACAGTTATGCTCCTGAATGGAGGACCACACACTGAACATTTCTAAGCCGTTACTCTTACCAGTGTCTTATTTATTTTATGTAAAGCGTTGCTCCGACATCTGTAGAATCATCTAGTGGTTTAAATTGTAAATTATGGCGCCAATAAATTCTGGCCTCGTGACAGAAAAATCAGTGTCGTTTCCATCCTTTCAGTACAAATGCCATATTTCTACCTTCACTCCTTTGCGAATTATTGATTTTTAAACTTACTCTTGACTTCTGAAGCACTCTGTGCTTAAGGGAACTTCCTTATGAAACACATTCTTAAATACATAGAAGCGGGGTTGTAATGAATAAAGGATGACTATGAACAATATCCACATTGAAACGACAATGACAGTGAAAAAAATAATAATAACACTTAAAATGTAACATTGGACAACTTGAAACTTGTTTCGAGGAAATGAGAAATCCAGACAGTCATAATGAAAAAACTATTCATATTTAGTTTCTAAGAGTTTCATCTGAGACTACTTGTAAACATTTATATCAAATATGAAAAGCTCGCATCAGATGGAATAATATCAGGTTTATATGTAAGTACCTGAGACTTTCTTCAAAACAGCTTTGATTAGTGAAAACTTTAAAAGCGGTGCCTGCATTTTAAAGTTAGTAACAATTTAAGGAAATTAATGTGTCTGGGTTTTCTTTTATTATCATAAGCATTTTATGAAACGCAAACCATTACTTTTAAGAAAGTCATTCCAACTATTTCATTCTGTCTCTTTATGTCAAAATTATCAAAAATATTATACGCATTTTGCTTCACATTATGTTTTCTAATATTCTGCATCTCAGTAAAAGAGTTAAAGAAAAATTTTTGCCTTCTGAAGAAAATGGATCTTTAAAGGGTTTTTTAAATATGTTTCCATGACAAAATATTTAAACACAGAATATCAAAAAAATTGTACACCTCTTAAACTTAGTTTTAATTTTTTTACTTAATCTTCGGATGACCAAATCAATGTCAGTTTCTACCCAATATTTAATTTTAAAAAATTGTAGTCCTTTCACTATTTTTATAGCTGAGTTTTGCACTATTTTATTACGAATTCTGAAATTATCGCTTCCCCCATGAAAAAAATCAATATATAAAAAATTACATTTTCTTCTGCTAAGAGTAGTCGGTACGTTGTGTGACCTAGAACACTCAACAAAAAATTATTAAGAAATGCGCTAAGTAAAATCTATTTGTTTGCAAAATTCATGTCAATATCATAACAACAATATGCAATAATCAAAATGATTTATTAAGTTAAACTGAACATTTTGCATTCGAATTCCTAATTCTAATGTGAATTAATCATCATTTTATTTTTGAAGCATTTTGTTGCAACTATATTGCACTTTCTATGGCTGTAAATCATATATATATTATTAAATGATATTAAATGTAAGATTTCTGTTTTATTTGATATGATAAATAAATACGTGTTTCTTAACAATGGGGTCACTGAATTATCACATATGCCTTTCATGTTTAAAATTTCCACCTAGTTATCCGAAAGTTAGGTAAAGTAAACATTTTCTTGTTTCTTAAACACATGAATTTTGTCATGGTTATTTTTGTTATTATTAAACCAAATTCTTGAGAGCTTCCAATTAGTCAATAAACAGTACAGTTAAAAAGAAGGCTATTAAATTAACTCCAGTTTCTTGTCCAATTTTTTACACATAACTATTTCCCTAAGATTCTTATGCAAGATTTGGTTACAAATTCGGTGAAAAATGGCTATACATGGGGTCCCGGAACTTTGTGTACAAACATGGAGGGGAGGTAAAGGAGGAAAGAATTGTTAGGAATCGTAATCATATTGGAACTTTCAATCGCCATATGAAGGCAGCAGATGACATTTAAAATAATACAGAGCTGGCCAAAATGTCAATATTTTTCTGAATTTAGACGGCATTGAACTGGAATTTTTTTAATAAGTTGCCCTATATATTTGGCTCTGAAGTTGTGAAAGAAAAATTACGCTATACATTTCGCGCATGTGCAGTAAAAAATTATTTACTTCAAATATTCGCATTTTCCCTAGCAATTAAAGTATATATTTTAAATTTTTATACAATACTTCGCTAATATATTGTCATGTATTCTGTAAGTTTCGTACAATTTGGTTAAAAACTCTGCATGCCATAAGAAAAAAAACACGCGGGAAAATTTTGGATTTTCTAAGAAAACTTCTATATCTTCCCGAATATTCGTGCTATTTTTACGAAAGTGTTTGTAAATATTGGGCGCATCACACAAAATAGTTGATGAAAGTTGCAAACCATTATCGGCTTTCTGTGAAGCGTGGTGGGTCAAAATCCCTTTTCGACTTTATTCATTTTTTGTCGGTCCCCTAAATGCCCTCTTGGCCGAATCTTCTATGTAAATTATGAGTTAAGACCAATTCTTCATATGATCGAAGTTCGAGGAGATATTCGGAAAAAATGTGCAAATTTCAAAAAGTGTCCGCAATTTTGGACAGCGCTGTCTGGAAGCAGCAGATGGCATTTAAATAATACAACGAAACCTAACGTAATTTTTCTTTCATAACTTTAAACACAGATATATAGGTCAACTTATTTTAAAATTTCAGTTGAATACCGTTAAGATTCAGAAAGATATTGGCATTTTGGACAGCGCTGTATTATTTTAAATGCCATCTACTGTCTCCAAATGGCGTTTCCATGTTCCTATATGATTATGATTCCTAACGATGTTCTCTACCTCCCCTCCAAGTTTTTACACGAAGTTCCTGTACGCTCTGTATTACTTCAAGATGGCAAGATTTTGGTTCTCAAGTCCGATTATCTATTTTTGAAAGTTGAGTATAAGAAAGCGTTTTAAATTTCTGGAATTCATTTTTTAGGAAGAAATTTTCTGATGATATAAATATGTAAAATCCTGAAAGACAATGAGAGAATTTGAAAGACAGTGAGGTACAGTTACGAAGCTCTCGAAGCATAGGTGCATAAGCATATCGTAATTTAGTCTATAACATTTCATATTATTATTTTTTCTACGAATTTGGAGAGTGTTTTAAGTTAGTCGATGAAATAAAATAATAAGAAAGCAACATTTGTTTAACAGAGAAATTAATTAAATATTTATAAAATCAATCATTCAACCGTATGCACGAAAATATTATGTAACATTTTTTTTCTTTCTTCAACCACTTGAAAATATTTATACCCTTTTTCTGTGGCTTTAACAGTAATCGTTGTCCGTGTTTCCGTCGTGAATTAGGACTGCAAATAGGTTTTAGATGAAAAACAAATTTTTCTTGCAACGCTAAGCCTTTTTATTCAGTGTCGTTTCGTGCATACGCTTATCTCGGGATACAGTATTAGATTGCTTGCATTATTTCAATTTTTAACAGATGAAGCTACAAGGCGCTCTTGCTAGCCATGACGTAACATTCCGCCTGGCGTTGAAATATATAATATTTCAAAATATACTTACATATGCAATTAGTTAAAACTCAAATAAATGAAAAATATTCAAATGAATTATTTACAAATGAACACAATACCCAACAAAAATATACAATGTATAATATCTATGTACAGCTATATTGCATTACAATTTAGTTTTCATGATTATCTTTTATTGGTAAGAGACATATTTTTGAAATATAACTTGCAGAAACGCCCGTGGCAGTTTTCAATTTAACCACTCTAACCTTTCCATCATTTCCATAGATTAGCTCTAAAATTCTTGCCATTGCCCACTTGCAGGAAAGCAAATCATTTTCCTTTAATAACGGTAAACATCCTACCCTAACATTATCGTTTTTAAACTGCCAATCATTTCGTTGTTGTAAATGATTAAGATAGACAGTTTCCCAAGGCTTCCAAATCGTTTGGACACACTTGGAAGTATATTGCCATCGAGTTCACCTATTATATGAAATTTTTAAAATTTAGGACTCGGGTATTGCAATGATAGTGCATCCAATTATGAATTGTCCAGGAGTTAAAATTTCATATTCATTAATATTATCTGACAATGGAATTAATGGACGGGAATTAAGTATACCTTCAATCTGAATAACTATTGTTTCAAGTTATTCGATAGTTATTTTACTACTAGCTAGATTTCAGTGGAGATGATGTTTAAATGATTTTACCCCTGCCTCCCACAATCCAACGAAATGAGGAGAGCGAGGAGGGATAAATTTCCACTGGATTGCTTCTGAGGACATATAATTTTCTAAGGTCTCATTAGGCTCAGAAATTAATTTTTTCAAACGATTTAATTCTGAAGCTGCGCCTTTGAAATTAGATGCGTTATCTGACGTTAATGTTGCAATAAGGCCTCTGCCGGCGCAAAGTCTCTTTAATGCTACAATGAAAGCTTCAGTTGTCAAATCTGTTACCGTCTCTAAATGAATAACTTTAGTAGACAAACATGCAAAAATCGCTAGTAAACCTTTGAAAATATTCCCTTTCTTTGGATTTAAATTTTATCTGAAAAAGGCCACAAAAATCCACCTCAGAATTTAAAAATGGTGCACTTGGGTTTACTCTCTCTGAAGATAAATTTCCCATTAACTGATCTATAATCCTAAGCTATTGCCTAAAACATCCAGTACAGTCACAAACAATTTTTCGTGCCCTTACCGTTAATGGGCCAATACTGTAATCTATTTTGATGTACTAAACCTTGAGCACCAATATGCAGAAATTTTTATGCAAATTTTCAAATAATAATTTAGTAAATTTATGTTTAGTAGGCAAAATTATTTGATACTTAGATTCAAATGATAAGCCAGAGTTATTAAGTCTACCTCTAACTCTGAGTAATGCATTCTCATCTAAGAATGGATCTAAAGCCTTTAACTTACTTGTTTTTGAAACATCTTTACTTTTTTCAATGCATCAATTTCTTCTTTAAACTCACTCCACTGCGCCACTCGCGCTAAAATTTCAGTACTTCTTTGTAGTTCCTCTGCAGTTTTATATTTACTCACCTTATTACGACACTCCTTCGTTTTAGTATTATTGATAAACCTAAAAATAAAGCTAAAAATTCTAATGAATTTTGTGAAACTATTTGTACGATTAAAAAATTCATCATAAAATTCTGAATTATAGTCATTAACTATCAGTCACAGCACACTTTAGTTCGTCAACATAAGCAGGGTCTGTAATGAATTGATTATCCTAGTTCATCAGTTTATGGATCTGGACCAGAAAACCACATATAATTCTTTAAGAGTTCATCTGCATGGCACCCTCTAGAAATTAAGTCCGCAGGATTTCTTTTAGAACATACATGTTTCCAGTGGTAATCTTCCGTAAGTGTTTGGATCTCGGCAAAACTGTTGCTGACAAATATTTTTAGCTTATGGGGCTCAGTCTTGATACACGCCAAAACAATCGTAGAATCCGACCACAACAAAATCTCATTAATGGGTAATTGCAGAATTGGCACAACTTTTAAACTAATCTCGATAACAGTAACGCGACAGACAGTTCCAACCTGGGTATGGTAAGTGTTTTCAACGGAGCCACTTTAGATTAGCTACACAATAGACTAGTTTTAAATTTTCCGGATTCGGTGAAGCACTTTATGTAGAGAACAGCAGCGTAAGCACGTTCTGATGCTTCGGAAAATCCATGTATCTCAATACGCACTGTCCTAGGTAGTAAAATATATCTTTGAATTTTTAAGTTATTTAGTTCTGATAATTTTAGATAAAATTTTTTCCATTCTTTAATTGCATCAGGTGGTAACTGTTCACTCCAGTCTAATTTTATTTTCCAAAGGCGTCGAATAAATATCTTAGCCTTGGTAATAATAGGTCGAATAAGTCCTAAGGGATCATATAGTCTCGCAATTTCTGAGAGTTCCCTTTCTGAGAAAGAGTCTTTATCCTTGATCTTTACTTCATATGTAACGCAATAAACCTTCGGATCCAAAGCATGCCTAATGTTTTCACGGGGCCAACATTTTGTCCTTTATCAAACGAATAGGATTATGTAGATAGATCTTGTAGCAGATCAGGGCTATTAGACACCCATTTGTTCGGCTCAAATCCAGCTCTCAGGAAAAGTTCACAAATTTGAGCTTGGAGGTTTTTAATATCATCTATTGTAGCTTCACCAGACAGAATATCGTCCATGTAGATATCCGTACAAATCACATCTGATGCTTTAGGAAAGTCTTTTCTTTCTTCATCTGCTAAGGCCTTTAAGGTCCTGGTAGCTAAAAATTGTGCAGAAACTGTTCCATAGGTTACTGTACACAGTTTGTAAGCTTTGATTGGAGCATCGGCACTTGTATTCCAGAGTATACGCTGTAAGTCTCTTTGATTTGGATCAACAAGTATTTGTCTGTACATCTTTTTGATATTTGCACTAAATGCGTACTTATGCTTTCTAAATCTGCTAACTCTGGAAAAGAGATCTTGCTGAATAATTCCTCCATTCAGTAAAATGGAATTCAGAGAAAACCCGCTAGATGTTTTGGCACTAGAATAGAATACAACCCTTAATGGGGTGGATGACTTCCCTTGTTTGTATATGGAATGGTGAGGAATGTAATAGTTCACCTTGTCCATAGCTTCATTTTTAATCTCTTCCATATGACCTAAATTTTCATTTCCTTATATAAGGTTTATATATATAAGGTTTATATATATAAAATTCCTTATATAAGGTTTTCATAGTATTATTTGTGTTTAATTTTTTCTATACCATTCAGTCGCTTGATTGCATTTTCTTTGGAACTTCCTAACACTGACTCTGCGTTTTCCTTTATGGGTAACTGAACTATAAATCTTCCCGTCTGATCTCTCTTATAGGTTTTAACAAAATGTTCCTCACAATAAATTTCTTCTTCACTCTTTGTTATTTCTCTAGAATCACCAGGAAGGGATTCCAGTTCAAAGAATTTCTAACTGTTGTATCTAAGTTTGGTTCACTTATAAAATAAGAATTGGCTTGGGTTTGCAACTGAGGAAGCATGCCCGTAACTAAATAACCAAATTTTGTATTTTGCAATATTAAATTCCCATCTTGATTCATTTGACCTGGTGTGTGGAAACTGGAATCTGCTAGTTAAACTGAAGAAGGAAGATTTAATTCCGATATATTTAATTTCGATACAATATTTTAGGTAGAACGAAGAATTTCACAATACGTGAAAATGTATAATCATGATTTGAAACTTCAATCTTAGATGCATATTTTAACAGATTGCGCAACTCCATTTATGCCTGTTATGCCTTCAATTTAATTCCCAGCTTTCTTGCTACATCTTCTCGAATGATACTTAACGTTGAAGAGTTATCTAACAAACCTCTTAATTTAACTCGGCGTCTGTCCGCGATTTTAGCGAAAATAAAAAGGGCGTTTAATATAACAGATTTATTTTCGAACGTCAAGACAGAAACTTCGTTCTGACCTTCGATAGAAGAAGTATTCGATTTCTCTTCTTTCTTTCTCCCTTTCGCCTTCCCCCGCACTCAAATCTCTCCTAGCAGTGCGAATTTCATTTGACTCATGTAAAAGAGAGTTATATAATTCCCTGCAACCAGAAACACTGCATCGGTATTTAGACATGCAGGCACCAGAATGGAGTCTGAGGCAATTTTTACACAGTCCGTAACCACTACTAAATTTATATATCATTTTCTTCCACGTAGGGTCAGAAATTACTTAAAAATATTTTATGTGCACTTATAAAACTTTTCTGCTGCAAATTATCTACTTCAAAAAAGATCCCCACTAAGAACCTTCAAATTTTTATTTTGTGAATTCTATATAAAATACACTTTCAAATTTTAATCTTTTCCCCCAATATATTATTTCAATGTTAACTAGAGTCAAATGTAATGGAAGATTTTAATTAGTTTTGTGGTGTTCAATGCATTGCACCTGATAATGAAGATTTTGAAGAAAACTCAAATTTTTGCAAATAATTCTTTAAATCTATTGTGCGAGTACAAAAGAATTTAACTATGAAGAAAGTTAATCATACGAGAAATAGTTTTAATTTCATACCACGATGGAATGCCACAATAATATAAAATCGAATAAGAGCATACCCTTACATATCAATTATTTTGATGAGCCGAAAGTGTTTTCACTACCTAAATCCTTGAATTAAGTATTTCACACACTAATAGTTTACAAAATACTATATACCTATTCTTGTGTCATCAAGAGTAGATACATAGAATAAAGTATACTAATAAAAGTATAGGTTAAAAACTCACGAGACAAACTTTAAGTGGTAGTAGCGTACACAACAACAAACATCTTTTGCACAGGAATATATGAATACAAGTGAAGTGTTGAGATACAAACACCACAAAGAGATGGCATAAATTGTTTACTAGCATCATGAATTTCAAGAACTTTTTTGGAACAATGGCAAAGCGTCACTTGCATCTATATATTTCTATACATAAAATATTTGTTCTAGAATGCTCCACCACACCTTAAAGGTTGTCCCATGAGATTTGATTCAGGCTGTTGCTCCTACTTATCCGCTTTATTCTTGAAGTGTTCTTTTATCGGGTAAAAATAAAAATACTGTATGCTCATTATGGCCTCACTGCAGACGAGATTAAATTAATGGATTCAGTTCATGGTCAGGTGACACCCATCAAGTGCATTGCGCTAATTTAATTTTGGAATCAGTGACGAATTTTTGCATAAGAAAAACGTTGTAACAATACAGTACGCAGCGATTCTCAACCAGTGGGGCGCGCCCCCTAGGGGGCGTGATAACAGTAAATGGGGGCGCGAGTATATCGAAGAGAAAATATTATTAAAAAAATTGATTAATTTACTGAAAGGAAAGTAAAACAAAATACATTCTGACATAATAAAAAACAAAATACACATTTACACTGATATAATACACTTATAAATAGGATTGTATCAGTAATGCACGATGTATTTAATAATTAATTTATCAACACTAAATAAAAAATGCATTGTTAGTAATTAAAAATACATTGTTATTATTATATAAATTTTTATTGTATGAGAGGGAGCCGATGAAAATTATGGTTGAAAATCGGGTCGCAAACATTGAAAGGTTGAGATATCCTGCAGTACAGCTTAAGACATGGAAATTGCTCGTGCGGAGAAAAAGGAGTTCCAATGCACTATGACACAAAATATCCGTTAACCCTCTCCTGGCATTTCTAAACTCCTACAGTGCAAAATAAACTACAGTGGTTAAAAAACATTCTCACGAATGACTTGTCAAGAACCCGACTTCGACTCCTAATACGCTTCATGCGTGACGAGAACAAACTCATTGTAGAGAAGCACCATAGAGCACGTATCCACCCAGACAAACACACAAATCCGTCAACTTATGACTTTTTTTTAATCTTTAATTCTTTTTTTCTGGTGTTTATTTTATTTTTTTCAATATTGTTTGGTTTTCCGTGTTGTTCTTATGTTTGTTCTTGTATACAGTGTATGTTTCTTTTTCATTATTATTTGTGTTTGTCCTTGTTATATGTATTTTCCTTTTAAAAAAATAAAATTCGCCTCCATCCAGCCAAACCGGAAAGGACCCAAATGGCTCTAAACACGGGGATTCAGGTGGTGTAATGTAATGCAAAGTACGGCTTAAGACGACTTGCAGTTAAATGATATAGCGGAAATGTTGATGAATTTTGCAGTTGTGTTTGTCAACTTAACTCTGGAATGGAAGCATGGAGTCATGATGACTCAATCCCCCATTCCAACTGAGATTCTGCGATGTAGGAACAGGGAAAACCCCATATTCCTAGCTATGCTACTTACAGACCTTGCCAATTAAGAGTCAGGCTCCGTTTGTTAGGGTCTTCTGCCTTTGATTCAGCAGGTAGTTTGTGGAACACTATCAGTCATATTGCTCCACGTATCAGTCAAATCTAACTGCAGTAAAAAATATTATCTCCAGGTTACCAGAATTTTTAATGAGCAAATTTATTGAAGCATTAAAGTAACAAGAGTGTCGCAGTTGACGGTTGGTTCACAAGCTTTCTCCTCGTGGTGCACTTTGCAAATGGAGGATAATTCATTAATAATTTTTTACAAAAGTTATATCGATAATATTTAGTTCTGAAAAACAAAATTGTTTCAGTGTTCATAATTCATCCGGACAGCTTTAAAACGCTCTAATCTTAGAACAAATGTGAAATTAACTATATTTCCATCGAAGGGTCAAAAGCAGCGTTATGTCCTTTCAAGATTGACTTGTGCCATTTGAAATTCCAACATTTAAGAGTTCAGCAGCCATCAATATCCTTAAATATATCATTAAATGAACCGATGTACTTAGACTTAGCGATTAATTAAAAAAAAATAAAAATGGAACTCGCATTTTTAAAGCGTAATATAAAGAAAAAAAAATCAGTTCATAGAAAAAGATTTAAAATACGTTTAACATAATTCATAAACCGTATTATTAAAAAGTAATTTTTCCGATTTCTTTTACGAGTTGCGCAAACTCACCTTTAAAATTTTTTTCTTCTTCTTCATCTCTTTAAAAAGACATTTTTGCGATAAAATATCAAAGATGCTGCAGCGATCGCAAGTGAGACCTCAAATCGAGTAAAATTTTTATTCCGTAAATTAAAGAACAGTGTCTTCCAAGTGGAAATAGAACGAAGGAATAAATGACAGAGCAGCTAAGGAGTGGAAATTCAGTTAAATTCGGTCTGCAATTAGAATGGAACCGTTTCGAGAAGAAAAAAGTTTATCCTTCGCAAACAAATGGGATCGATTCGTCTTCTGTCGTCAATACAATCATTAAGTGTAACTCAAATATCGCGTGAGTCTTGTCAGGCGATATTTTCGGAAATGGAACGGTTTTTTTTCTCTTCTATCACTTTAAAGACAAGGGAAAAAAGATACCTTTAGTTGTGACTGCTAAGATATGCACACTTCATGTGGACATTTCTCATTCAAACATAGATATACTTTCCCTTGTCCCAGCTAAAGCGGAGGGGAGTGTCAGTTGTTTGTTTATAACCTTCGTACCATGTTTTCGCTAGAGTGATTCAGTTGACAGCTAAGTCAGACGGCGCCATTTTATTTAATCCAATTTATTTGTGCTTTCTTTTTTATCACCTATTCCTTTTTTCTGAAAAAAATGGTGTTTATTTCTTCACACTACCTGTTATATTATCAATAATTTCTAAATATCGCTCTTTTCATGCTAGGATTGCTTTGTAGCATTCGTGTTGTTTTGTCTTTGCAAAAGCCGATTAAATCGTAACAATAAGTTTGTTGTTTAAAGGTACTGGATTTGATCAATAAATGGGTATTAGTATAGCAAATTATATATATATATATAATTTTTCTTGTACATGTATAATAATTTAATTTTTGTATTTTCCAAAAATATTTGCTGTTTTGTATCTTATATATATATGTTACCATCTGTATGACTCCATAAATTAATAGGCTGTGATGGATAACAAATAACAATTTAATAAAACATAACAGTAAAACAGCATTGAAAGAACAAGATGATCAGTGCTTCTGATGACACAATTCGATGCAGCTTTCTGGATCATTCCAACAGATGAGTAATTCTAATAAACTGGCATTAGACACATTTCTCTGGACTGCTTAGAACTGCTTGATAAAAAATCTCTGCAACGGCAGGGAACTGGAAACTGCGGACTGGACCATCAGTAGCGACTGAAGCTGGCACTGCTAATTGAGAACTGAAACTGGAAATGAACTGCGCATACTGCCTGGTTCGGAGAAGTTTAAATATCTTGAATCGAAGACATCACTTCGCATTAACTCTCGTAGAAGGAAACACCCTCTTACGGTCGCCATATATATATATGCATGCAAGGGATTATTGATAAGTTTGTTTATTTCGTTTTGAATATTATGTTATGACATTTTATATATATGAAATGTTTTCGTTGTTGTAGTCATTAAAAGGCCGAATATAGAGCTATTTTTTATTTATTATTCATTATTCAACATATTATAAGAGTGGCGGAATATACTCACAGATCGTATCAAAGTTCAAGCCAAAAAGCTAGCAGCAAATCCCTGCATTCTTTCTGATAAAGGATTAACATATAGACACGTGATCAAAGTAAAGGGAATATTAGCTATTTTTACTAAATTACGTAAGTGTTCTAGGGAAAAGTATGGCGGCAACAAGTCGCTGATTTCGCGATTTATGTGGGCGCGTGGAAGTAATTAGAATATTCTTTTATTAATATATATTCCAAAACGCGAGATTTAATATACCTCCAGCGAAACTGGAGTTTAAGAAAAGTGATTTTGGAATACATTAAGTCTTTACTAAGATTTTAAAATATATCATATTAAAATTTTAAAGTAAAATTAAGTGAGATTATTACATATATATATATATATATATATATATATATATATATATATATATA
>BGPR01000032.1:1790371-1834736 GCA_013235015.1 Araneus ventricosus | reverse complement strand
ATATATATATATATATATATATATATATATATATATATATATGCAAGGGATTATTGATAAGTTTGTAAAAAAATAATAAATGATAATTGATAATAAAAATAATAATTGATAAGTTTGTATTTTATATATATGAAATGTTTTCGTTGTTGTAGTCATTAAAAGACCGAATATAGAGCTATTTTTTATTTATTATTCATTATTCAACATATTATAAGAGTGGCGGAATATACGTACAGATCGTATCGAAGTTCAAGCCAAAAAGCGAGCAGCAAATCCCTGCATTCTCTCTGATAAGGGATTAACATATAGACACGTGATCAAAGTAAAGGGAATATTAGCTATTTTTACTAAATTACGTAATTGTTCTAGGGAAAAGTATGGCGGCAACAAGTCGCTGATTTCGCGATTTAAGTAGGCGCGTGAAAGTAATTAGAATATTCTTTTAGTAATAAATATGCAAAACGCGAGATTTAATATACCTCCAGCGCGAGAAATAAAACGAAACTGGAGTTTAAGAAAAGTGATTTTGGAATACATTAAGTCTTTACTAAGATTTTAAAATATATCATATTAAAATTTTAAAGTAAAATTAAGTGAGATTATTACATATATATATATATATAGATAGATAGATAAGAAGTGCGATATAGATACCAAAATTAAGTTGAAAATTAAAAACCTGCTTAAATTATCAATAATTTTTAAGTATATTAAATTTTATGCAATATTTCAGTTAGTATTTTTGTCTTTGCGAAATCTGTTTTATATAAAGGGAACAACTGGTTTGATTTCTAAACCCAGACGCTGAAGTTGATGAATGAATAAAAAATAGAAAGAAGGATCCTTTTTTGCTCTGTTTCCTTTTAAGGTTGCTGAAAGAGATAAATTTGCTGTTTCATTTAAAAGTAATGAAAGATTTTTTATAGATCAAGAAGGGAAACAAAAGTAATATGTTTAATAATTGAAACATATGTTCAAAGACTGAAGATTTTCCTTAAATTAAAAATATGTAGTATTTCTTGTGTAAATACAGCACGAACTCATCTAACATCAACGTTCTTAAAAGGACGATTATGTATTCACAACATGGCTTAAAATACGAGGGCCTTTATTCTCAACCTCCGGTGGACCATAAAAAACGGACAATAGTAGAGGGCAAAATGATGTTATTACCAAAAATTATGTACAAACATGGTTATTTTTCGACATAATCGCAGTGAATCGCAGCATGGTTTGCTTTATCGGTGGACAAGGTTCGCGATCCCCTCTTAGAAAAAAGTTTCCGCCAGTGATGTGAGATGGGCCTTAACGCTGCTTTGAATCTCTTAATTGTTCTTAAAGCTTCGGCCTCCTAACCAGTTCTTCAGTTCTGGGAAGAGATCAAAATCACTCGTCGCTAAAGCGGGGCTATTCGCCCGCGATCAGACACTTCCCATTTAAACTACCCCAGAAGCTGCTGGGTTACAACAGCACTTTCAGGGTGGGCATTGTCATAAATGAAGACAACTCCAGAAATCTGGATGACTCTCCGTAGTTGTCGTAAAGTCTGATCGAAACAGCTGCATTGATCGTCTTCCGCAAACCAACTTCTACTTGAAGAAAACGAATAACACTACGCAACTCGCAGTTGGCAGGAGCATCAATTCTACCAGCCATGTTTACGTGCGGATAGCTCAGCTCAAACTGACTGTGGCAACTTAGCTACAGCAGTCCCTAGAAAGGGAAAAATAGAACTTTCATCCCCACGCCCGAAGGGATTCACCTGCACATACCTTCTGACCCTGCCCCCAGACGGGTGTGGATTTAATCGAGCTCTAAGCTATGTGATGTTTATATTTTATATGTTTTTGTCGTAATGGTGTTTATATGTGTGTGTGTCGTGAATAAATCGAAAAAAGACAAACTGGATTATCATTGAACTGAATATCATATCACACACATGGAAAGCCACTACACTGACCAGCTGTAGTCGGCAGTAGTTGAGATTATGGTTAGAGACATCGTAATCGCCCACCACGCTTCACCACCTCGTACTACTTGCCTGCCTGTTTAGCGGCTCGATCAGAGGTTGAAAAAGAAACGGCGCTTGTATAAAAATTTTTTTCGACAATTTGTTCAGGCGGTTCTATTAAAAAGCAAAAATATTCGAAGTCATTTGTTTACAGTTTTGAAACTTATTAAATTAAGTTTGTTTATTATAACTTTATTTAAATATAATATGAATTAACATGATCGTTTGCTTTATAGCATTACCATCTTCTGGACCTGATATCATTGGATTGCAACCACGATATCAGATATCCGATGAGGTAAATATAACCTGCTCCTTTGGACCATCGAAACCTGCAGCAAAAGTCAGCTGGTACATTAATGGGGAATTGGTAAGTCTTCCCATTTTTTTCTTCATGACCTTCCAGTTTATATTCTATTATATTGTCTCTTTACACCATTAAAATAAATAACCAACTTGAAACAGTTTGATATATATTATAACTATATTGATAACTTGGTGAAATATATTTTTTATTCAGTGTTGGAATTTTGATCATTCTTTTTGCTGTAAAATAATGAAATATCAATAATGTGATTGCAATCCCTATAAAACTATTTGGTTTATTAAAATTTCTGAATACAAATAACATAGAACATTTTAATTGAGTATTTTTGGTCAATAGCCATTATGCATTGATATTAAAGAGATTTAGAAAACCTAATATCTTATTTCAAACCAGTGATTCTCGTTACTTAACATCCCGCATTTTATCGATCAAATCAGAGGATTAAATGGAATTTTTCATCAGAAAATATAAAATGTTTACTCTACCTATTTCATTTAAGATTTTTATCAGAGATTCTTATAAATAATTTAGATTTGGCAAAATTTCTTATAATAAAATCAGAGTATGAAAACGGAATATCTCTAGATCTTTTTTAATACAAATATAAATAGCTAAAATAATTTTGTAACCTGTCTTTTTAATGAATCTAAATATCTAAAATATTTTTTCTTATAACAATTTTGATTACAACTACTAACTGCAGCTCTTCACATAGAAATATATATTTTATTTACTATTACTATCCTTTATTACCTAAATTATACTTACTAAGACCAATGGGCTAATCTCTTCACGGATTATCTATAAATATATAAAAGAGAAAGTCACTCATTGACTCTTCACCGAATCTCCCAAACTACTTGCACTAGAAATTTGAAATTTGGCAGGTGGTTGCTTCTTGGGTGGTAGGTGCTCACTATGAAAAGTTTTTCCAAATTTTAGTTACAATTTTAATTAATTAAAAATTACCTTAAATTTTAAAGTTTTTCCGCAATAACTACGCAGCATATTATACCATTAAACTATAAAGACATGAAAATATTTTATTCCTAGCAACAAGGTACCAATAATATATTAATATGCAGACGAAGTCGCGGGTATCAGCTAGCCTATTATAAATGGAAAATTTTCTATTACTTTTACATATCAAAAACACTTTTAAAATTATCTCCTGTCAGTAAAAAAACTTCTTTTAATTTTGGAAGATTGGAATGACTACACTTTTTTGAATAATTTTATAGTTTGGTGTAAAACTAGGCCCAGGTAAGTATCATATACATTTGTAAAACTGCGGTATTCTTCAAACTGTGGGTCGATGATAAAGGTAAGTGTGAAATTAATTACTTTTCATTATTTGATCAACAGGCTCCCTGATGTGAAACTAATAGGTATGTTCTTTGAGTTAAATCTTCAAATAAAAAGACCCTTCTTCAATATGTCAAATTGCGAATAATTGGAAAACTAATGATTTTTACGATTCAACGTGTATAACTTATTTTTATACGGTATCGTGCACCAAACTGTACTCATTTTAATAATATTACACACTCATTTCTTTCTTAATAAAATATGTTTTGTTAAACTCGAAAATTTAAATTTGAATGCTTCGTTGAAACGCTGTTGTTATACACATGTTAATAATAAACCCAAAATTAATCCTTTGGGGGTTTTCTTTTAAAAAGAATAAAGAATAAAGACCAAACACATTAATCATATTTACAACTGATATTGTTTCGTTACTGTGATAAAGTTTAACGAAATTACAGTATATTTAGAATTCAAGTATTCTGTTTAGAGCATTATGGATAAAAATGGCCAGTGTTCACAAGAACGAAGAATCTCTGTGGTCTACATTTTAGAACATCTGAATACGAATGGAGCAGAATACAAACAAATAAATATGGTAATATTGACCACTTTTAGCTCAGAGCTCTTCTTCTTACTTTGCAAAATATGCATAAATTATATCGACAATTCGACATTTAACCCATTTTCTGCCATTGTCCCTTTTTTGGGACGCTTGTTTTCTTTTTATTTTCATCTAAATAGTGCAAATTTTAGCTTTGATTGTTGCATTTGAATGTTGAGTTGACTGCTATATTAGGTACAACTCCAATAAAAAATCATTTCTCTAATTAAAAAGATAATCAATTCTAATTAAAGGTTAATTATAATTAGTGAAATAATAGATCTTTGGCATATAATGGGTTAAGACATTAATTAGTGTCAATTACACTTCTATACTAGCAAAAATGCGTAATAAATATGCATGACAACTATGAGTCACGACGATTCAATTCGGCTTATACCAGGGTCTATTCGGCTGTAATTCTACTATCTTTGATTTTCTGGATTTTTGAGCCATTTATTTTCTATATTTTGAAACTTATACCCTGAGATTTTGGCTTTCATATAATCCCTAGTTTTATCCCTACCTTGTTCTGAATAGGAATACTTCAATTCTAAGCATACGGTACATCACTATTGTCGCAAATGAGTGCCTTTTTTACACTAATTCCAGGCTCAAGCTCACCACGTAACGCATTTACCTCCAAGAAAAACAAAAGAAGGCTTGCAATGGATAGAATTACGCCTGGTGTTCATCATGGATACGAAATACATTCGCAAAGGAGGATTGCGATTGCAATGTTTAGCAGAGGTTTTTTTGACTTACGCAAGATCTCATCATGAGCTAGTGATCGGAGAGCGTTTATCGGGACCAGGCCCGCAAAATGGTGAGTTGAGTATATTGTTATGGCTTTTCACTCATTTCTGCACAGAAAATATATCTGTAGTAAGACATGTATGCAGTTATTACATTTTGTGTTAACTGCAATTCACAACGTATTGGAGCTTTGCGTAAAAAAATCGATACTAACATTTTGTGCTCATCAACAACTCATATATAACTATTATACTCAATAACAACTCATATATGAACATGAATTTAAATCAGAACTTCTTACATTTTTGTTCCCATTCGCGACCTGTTTGCAGGTGGAAAAAAATTTCGCGACAGCATATTAGTTGGAAATTTGTTTGCCGTTACCCAACGTTGAAAAATAAATTCAGCAATATAGCATTAAATACTAATAAATATATAATTAAAACAGTAAGATAAAATTAGAAATTAATGTAGTATTTTAGCTGATTTTAATGAAATCTTTTTCATTAAGATGGCATTTTTGTATAAATGATACTTTATATAAAGAATATTTTTAACGACGTCTGAATACGAATGTTGAGGAATCTGAAGAATGTCATGTGAGTTTTCTGCCATTGCAATATCTTTCAGTGGGCCCAATTGTGGTCCAGACCCACAGTTTAGAAGCTCTGATTAAAATTGTAGTCAGTTTTTAAGCACCCTTTTGAGCTTGCACTTGTTTGTGGTACTACGTCTTTTGAAATTGTAAAAAAAATTGAATTGAAGAAATTTCTCAGGGTTTATTTTGGTGGTGGGGAACCTTTGTTTGAAAGAACATTATTTCATACCATAAAATATATCTTTAGAAAGACATGTATGCAGTTATTATATTTTGCGTTAACCGCAATTCACAACGTATTGGAGCTTTGCGCAAAAAATAGATAGTAACATTTTATACTCATCAACAACAACTCATATATAACTATTATACTCAATAACAGCTTTACAGCGATTTTCATAACTTCCAACAGAATTTCGAGATTAGCTGCATGTATTTCTCTAAAAGAAAGGCTTTTCTGACTTTTTCCTTGATGAGTGATTACTATAGACAGGTTTTTCAGCAATATTTGGATCATACAGAAATTTAGCAAATAATCATATTTTAATTTGCGCACAGTTTTGGTGCAAAGTTACTTCATATGAATCATGTGTATTATTTGATTTTTTTTGCAATTTTAGTTATATTTATTGAAAGCCCTGTTGGAAATCTACAAGAAAATAAGTTTTATAAATGCCTGATTATAATTAACAATTTTACGCCATTGTATCCTGTCAAATCAGATGGTGTTTAAGAAATCTTTTTATCAAATTATTACCAAGTGTATTATTAATATGTTTATCTATTATCACACTTTCTTAGCAAGATAAACGTTTATTATCATTTTAAGATCTATATTGTTGGCAAGAAAACCGAAGTCACTGAACTGGACTACTCGTTGCAACGGCCTTTTCCTTTTCATTGGAGAAAACCAGGGGATTTCCATATTTCCTTATATGAATTAGATTTCTTTTGTAACAAACTGTTCGCTTGGGGTAACAAGAACAGCTTCTGCCTCTTTAAGAGTGCCCTACCCTTGTGAAATGATATTACAGCAGACTTCTAAGGTCTCTGGAGAGAACTTCATATACTTACAAGTCCCTGACTTCCTTTTATACACCCTGGGTATATCTGAAGCTAAAGGATATAATGTTCTAATTATTATTTAATATAAAAATAAATTTAAAAAGTAACTGAGGTTGCTTTTTACTCCAAATTTCTATAGTGCAAAGAATCCCACTTCTCCGGTGCAAAGTTACCCCAGGTCAGAAAAAAATTAATTACAATTTAACTAACAAATAGAATTGACATCCAAAGAGACAATGAAAGCTAGGTTTATTATCATTCCCATTAAAATGCACTTTCCTTCAGAAATGTCGTACTTTATTCGCCAGAAACAGGTTTTTCAGCACTAAACTTTCCGCTGAAAAATTGTTTCAATGTTTTCTTCGATTTGTAACTTCCAGAATAATTGCTATATACGTTTAAGGATTCAAATACATTGGCCAGTGTTGCCAAGAAGCTAGAAAAAAATCCCAATTCCGTACGCTTAATCAGTTGATCTCCACTTCATTTTTCACAAGAATTTTACACTGGTACAAAGTTACCTCCACGAGTGCAAAGTATTTACGGTATTATATCAAAACTATCTCAGTATTAATCCTACTAGAAGAGAAAATACAGTTATTTAAAAACTTGTTGTGTTTATTGATAAAGTATGAAGATGCCGTGAGCAGCTTCAACTAAGTTCTTTAGAAAAGTTTAATTTTTAATGCAGATTTCTATGTTGAAATATTTAATAGCAACTGTTATTTGAACAATTAATTGATACTGATGCCTTCGTGAGCTGCTTTTGAACTAACTTTAAATTTTTATATTTGGATTCTTGAATTATTTGAATTAAATATTATTTAAGAATGAACAGAATACATGTTAGTGCATGTAAACTGCTGCACACTTTTAAAATAATGTTTCTTAACATATTTAAATTAAAAATTCTTTTTGACTTATTTCATTGTATAAAACTGTGCTCAGGTAAGGAAAGTGAATTTTAAAATCGGTACACATTTACTAGTAATTTTTTATTTATCTGGTATTACTCTTCAAATTCTGTGAAAATTTCCATTCATTTATTAATAGTAGACAAATATTACTCGAAATCTTTGCTAAAAATACTTTAAATAATTGCGCATTTTTATAGACAAATTCGAATAGACACTTTTTAAGTCTATATTCAGGCTAAAATAATCCTTTCAGGTAGGCCCAACGGTAAATAACTGCAATGCATCGGAGATGGAGGACCCTGAGTCCGTGTGCTCCGAGTAAAGAAATTATCACTGGCGCGTTGAAGTCTAAATAATTCCCATGAGTTTTAATGATAATAAGACTAGATAAATGAAGAATAAATATATTATGACATTTATTTTGCTGGTTGAGAACTTATCTAATCATTTTCCCCCAATTTAGCCCCGAATGTCATCCCGAGTCGTAGAAGACCACGAGTGAGCGGAAGTTCGAGTCGCTATGATGTTGGGGATTTAGTAGATATTAACTGCACCTCTGCGAAGGAAAGTACACCTCCAATCCTCAGGTGGTTTATAAATGACCGAGAAGTAAGTTCCTATACGGATGAATAAGTCAAGTGAGTTTGAATGAATGCAACTAACTGGGATTAAAGTCATCATTGTGCTTTAAACTGCATGTAGTCAAATATATCAATAAACTTCTTCTTTTTATCTGTCCACGTAATAGCCGGGTTGAGATGGGGCGTTCGTTAAAATGTAGATGATTCCCACAGGGGAGCACCACGAGTTCGATTATGAGAAGCCATCGGATGAGTAAGCGGGTTCTCACTTCCCTAGTGGATATAGCAAAAGTGAGGATTGAGTTACTTCCACTCCGATGAAGGGACGTACCTTTTGCGGGAGAGGTTGGCCCGTAGTCGGTGAAGATTATTAGGACTCCAACCTCTGTGTACTTTGCTGTCGTGATGACCTTTATTCAGATCACATTGGATGCTGCGACAGGGAGGAGATAACACATTTTTGGTTAAAACGTAGATGGTAGATGGGTAGGTCAAGATTTTCACTGTTTGAAGTTTTAGTCCAACAGTGTCATAAGAAATGGATCCGTAGTTGACTGCCTGATGTTTATTCATACTAAAATCATCGCTGTTATATCAAAATGAAGTATGCCAATAATTCTGCAAAAGAAGCCATACGAAATTTCGATATAGCTGTTGGAAACACTGGCGACACACGGCATTTTGGGACAACATACAACAATCAGAGAGCAGATACAGTTAATCTATACAAGTGTTTTACATCAATAAAATGTTTTGGCATACGACATTTTGATATAACAGTGATGGTAGATTGTAAATACATTAAAATTTAAATTCTTTAGCTCTTCTTCAGTAAAAGTAACAACAGCAAGCATCCTATGAGAAGAAACGTCTGAACCCTCACGCAGATGCTTATTTTGAAGAATTGCACAGGAGTTAAGGGATGTATTCTGCAAATTAATAATAATGATTCTGTAGATTTAAGAAAAGATAATAACGTTTGAGAAAAACATTGTAACTTTTACACATATATTTCGTATGGAAATTTGCAAGGCTGCTGTAGATATTCTAAATATTGGTAAATCTTATGGTTATATACTATATAAATTACTGGCAATTCTGTGAACTCACTAAATAACTGCACAAACTAATAAAATGGGAAAGATGAACTCACCTACTCGGATAACGTCTAAATATTAATAAATTGCTACATAATTCACTAAGGAAAAAATATCACAGAAATCGCACAATTTCACATGAAAATTTACACGGACCTGTGAGCTGTAAAAATTCTAAACTCTTAATAATCCTGTCTTTCCAAATTGTTAGTTGTAGAAATGGATAAAATGAGAAAGACGAACGTATCGAATCGGATACATATTTGTCATGATTTAAAATTTTCCTATTTTTGAAAACGCTTCTTGTCTTTTGACGTATAACATTATTTCTACTTAAATTATAATATAAGAGTAACTGTTATTGTAACTTGAAGAAGTCCGGATTCAACCGGTTCTAAAGCGTTCAGGAGATTACCTGTTTCCACAAATGTCACCGGTTGCTTGTGCTTCGCTTTTCTCTCTACTGCCATCATGGCTTGTTATCTCTAAAAATTACCTAAAATGATCTGAAAGATATCATTTAAAAATGTTTAATTGAAATAAATTGTTCTTCCGTTACCAAAGACTGCATCTTCACTTAAAATGCATCAACATCTTCGCCTAACAATAATGTTACATATATAAATAAAATGTTACCTAATTCTTAATAGAATAAACTTCACAGAAAGCGCACAGATATTTCATATAAAAACTTGCACGGATGATACACTGCAGAAATTCTAAACTCTGAATCATCTGAACTCTGCAAATTACTAAACAGCTGCAGAAATGGGCATCGTCAGAAAGATGAACTTATCGTACACAAATGCAAATAAGTTGTAACAAAAATTTCTCCCAGAAATGGAAATAAAGTCAACGCCAGTGGTCATGGTGAAAAACAGCCTTTCGAACAAGCCTCAAAATAAAAGAACAGCACAAAATGAAACAAAATATTTAACAAAAATGTAATCTAAAATTACCGCTTTTAAGGGTGCATGTTTACAAACATTTCTTTATTACGAAGTTTTGACACTGACACAAGTCTGCTCCCTAGCTAATTAATCACTTCGCTCGTCACATAGCACAGAAAACTCTTCATACAAGCACTTCTTTATTTTTTGTTCCTCTAGGGCATTTATGACGCATTATCTAGAAAACAGGCAATGCTGCAGGAATCAATTTTTATTCTTAAAAATATGCTATCAAGATATAATATTTTTCATTGTGTAATCATTTAAGAATGTTTACTAGTTATATGTGGTAACATCAAGGTGATATTTAGTCTTATCTTATGAAACAAGCTGTCAGAAGTGGTATAAGCTATCTTCTGTTTATCTTCAGAATGTAACAGAATTTCTCCCAATTTGTTGTTTCTAGCATTCTTTTGTACACATTGCACTTTTCCCCTTCATTTTTTGATAAATATTTGAGACAATTAAATTTGGAGAATATTCTTGATTTCTAAAGAAAGGTGTCTTGCTTAAGTAATATTCTTTATTCAAGCTAACTCTTCATATATTATTTGTATAAATAATCATAATGCCAGGGGATATCCAGACAAAAAAAATCAAAGGAATTTTTTAAGGTTATAATATTCTATTTTACATGATATGGAGAAAATTCTTTATTGATTAATAAACGAAAATGTGTAAAACAAAAGAAACTAAAACTTCTGATTTTATTATACCAAGGCATTTGCATTTCACATAGTTCATTAAGATGTTTGGAGAACAATTAAAACCATTTGCTTAGAGAATAAATTGTCTGTTCTCTAGGTCTGAAAGAGATAAAAAATTATGCAATAAATTATCACACTGTATATATAAAAGAAACTACATTCATATTTTGACTTGTATGGTTTCTTTTCTTGTTTCGTATGTGAAATCTGAAATGTTTTATTTGCAAATAATTTTCATAATGCCAATACCCTAATAATCCACGAAGACACGTATCAGTTTTGTCTAAATAAATCAGTCTTAAGATCCATTCTGAATTATTTAATAGCTCATTGATCGTCGTGTTTTTCATTTACTTTCAAAAGAAAAAAAAAGTATTTGCAAATAATTGAATGCCGATAGATAGTCTTATGACGTACTTTCAAGCGTTTTTGTAAAGGAGTCAATGCTGTTCTCCTCATACTATAGTCAATGACAACTCAAGTTAACAGAGTGGAGAAAGCTACAAGAGGTTGCATCACCGACGGATGTCGTAATATGTTTACTACTCGTCTTTGGGGTACTCACCCTCATAATCTACGAAGACGCGTAAGAGTTTTGCCTAAATAAATCAATCTAAAGTTGTATTTTGAACTATCTAATAGATCATTGTTCGCGGTGTTTTTCGTTTCTTTTCAGAAGAAAATTTTTTGCAAATAATTGAACGCTGATTGATAACTTTATGATGCACTTTCAAACTTTCTTGTAAGAGAGTCAATACTTGTTCACTTGATACTATAGTTAATGAGAACTCGAAGTGAGAGAATGCTACGAGCGGCTGCATCACTGGTGAAGGACGTAAAATGTATTTCTGCGCGTCTTTGGCCTACAGAAAAACACCTTGAAATTAGAAAAACTATCGTGTTTTAATAGTGAGTTTCATTAAATAGAATATCTATTATTTTTGTTTGAAAATAAATCGTGCTCACTTATTCAGTTACTTCTAAATACATTAGAATCATAATCAGAACTATTCAACTGCGTGTAATACTTCGAGTATCTATCGAGAGCCTTTGTTGGATTTCGTCCTAGGAGTTGTGCAGATTTAATTTTAGAATCCACAGCGATACTTGCAGGAGGAAAGATGATGTGACGTCACATCACAACGTAAGTTAATTTAAAGTTCGTTGGTATTCGCAGTTATATTTGTCTGTGAATGTGACAACATGTAACATGAATCGACTCTATATTCGGGATTTCTACTTTCGTCTCTTTGTCTTAAAGCATATAGTGTACAAAAAGAAACTAGACATGGGTTTTCATAAGTATCTTGGATGTAGCAGAGATTTATCTCTACTAATAATAAAAGCGAATTTGTGTGTTTTCGCGTATGTGTTGGCGCTCTACAAAGCACACCGCTAGACCTAGAAGTACGAAATTTGGCACAAGCATGCTTTGGGAATGGAAATGTTCACCTCGGAGAAGTCTTTTTGAAATTTTCATTAGCATTTTAATTAATTATAAATTAGGCAAAATTTTGGCGTTTTTCCTCGATTACTTACGAAAAATTGTAGCACGAAAATTATTTTTACGCTATCTGAAAATTCAAAAAATTATAATTTCAATAATATCAATTAAACTACCGCACAATGTTTTTTGTCTAATTTTAATAAATTAAAAAAATATTTTGTACATTATGTACTGGTACGTCCAGTACATAATATTTGTATATTATGTACTGGACGTAAAATATGCCGCTTCATTTTAGTGTTGAAGTCAAATGTATATTTTTCATGAGGAATAATGAGGTGAAGTTGGCGCCGATAACATGTAATTAGATGTTGAAACGGACAATTGCTTGACTCCATTAGGGTCGTTCATGTAAACATTGAACAGAACAGGTGCAAGGCTTCTAAAAAAACTAGGGTTAAATGTCTACCACAGTTTGAAGTATAAATTAATTTCTTGAGAACCATGAATATCAAATTATGCATAAAAGATTCAATTGAAATTATATTCCCGGCGAACAAACAGGTCGCCAAAGGCGGTTAGTGAACAATATAGAAGGAGACAGAGACATTTGTTTGAAAATGCTTGTCTGACGAAATCTCCAAAATGATATAATTATCCATAAAAAAATAAATGTAACAAAACATTTCTTGTTGAAATTAATTCCTTTCGAAAATATTATGAAAGAGATATCTTTCCCTGCACAGTTCTTTTTTAACCAAAATTCATAAAGGCTTGCAAAAATTTTACTGCTTCTAGGTCTTGAGATAAAACTTGGGTCAATGAACAAGTGATTGAATGCTTTAACGTTCATGCATCTTCAATAATAGTATTTTTATATTTTATTGTATTTTGCTTTCGTAATAGGTTTTTCTGCATTACATACTGCGAAATATGCAAGGTTTTTTAAAAATCTTGATTCATATTCTAAAGAGAGAGAAAACTCACATATTTATTGTATAACACGTGCTAAACTAGAACACTTGTACATACTGGATTACTAGGAAAATTATTTCATTTTTTCTCGAATATTATTTTTGTGCGTAAAAATATTAGCAATCGTTTCCTTATATTTATGTGAAAATAAGTAATCCACGCATTTAAATAATATAAAAATAATGATGTATTCTTCTAGTGGAAATAAGTAATTACGTGTATATGAAAGAAAAAAATTATTTCGATGGGGAACTCTTAAGCATATTGTTTCATTTTCTATTCATACTATCAAAGCATAGCGCGAGGAAAATATTTCAGAATAAACTACTCTTTCCTACTACAGAACATTCCAAATAATAGAAAACACCCAGATTTCTTCAAAATTAACTGCATTTTATAACTGTGGAAGGCCAACCTAATTTCAAGTCAGAGAACATCCAGATTTCTTCAAAAATAAAAGGCACAACAAATCAAATAAACCCACACAAACAAAGCAGAAAAAGCTGTCCGAGCTTTCTCACGACAATTAACCAAGAGATAAGAGAACAAAACGTTAGTTACACACATAGCCTGTTGCGATGCATTATAATAATAACCTCCGGGACTTATCCAATAGAGTGGTTTTGGCTGTTACACTTATGGTTACCTCCTGAGGTGTATTCCCGCGAGAGGAAGGCCCAACGTTCAAATCCACATAAAAATTTTGTTCCAAAATAAACTCTGGATTAATACGCACTTAAGGTACATAATGGAGCGGAGGTGACAAATTGCAAATCGGCTCCCTCATTTAATCTAAAAATAAGACACCCCTTCCTTTTCCCAAGTGGGGGATGATTTATGCTTTATGATACACTCCGCTTTTCCATATCCACACCCTCCAGTGGCGTTTGTCTATTTGTTAAATACGCGAATTAACCGCCGTTTGAATTATTGCGAATTAAAATGAAAGTGGGTTACTGTAGTTTCCCATCAGTGACGATGCACTCTGGTGGAAAAATAACTATTCCTCTATGAGCTGTCTGAAGCGCAGATCTTTATGCTAATTGTTCACAACGGATAATGAAATGGAATATTTCAGGGTGATACTTCCTATATACGCCCTTCTTCGTTTTCGTCGTTGAACAGATAAAATATAAGTGGAATTCGAGGTATACCTGGATTCGGTTGATCATGGAATTAGGATTTTTTTTCGAAATGTTTTCATTGGTATGTTTTTTTATGTTGTTTTAGCAAATGTTTTTGTATTAGTTTTTGAAATAACAGTCTAATAAAATTTAAAAATATATTCTATTTGTTAATGAAAGTGAATATTCCAGGGAGATATTTCTGCTTCGCTTTAGCCATTAAGCAGATAAAATATAAGTGGAACTTGAATAAAACTGCAATCGTCAATTCGTGTAATTACCATTGTTTTCAAAATTTCTTCTTTAGTAAGAATTTTTATGCTATTTAGAGAATGGGTTTTCCTTTAACTTTTGAATAAACAGTACAAAAAGAGTTCTATACAATTTATAAATAAAATTATAGGACGATGTTCGTTTATTTATTAAATACTTGAAACTGACCACCACTTAGAATATTGCGAATTAAGATGAAAATGGGTTATCATAGCCTCTCGTTAATGATGATGTGTTCTGGAGAAAAATAACAATTCCTATATAAGCGGTCTGAAGCTTTGTTGACAACGGATAATGAAATGGAATATTTCAGGGTGGCACTTCCTAGATACGCCCTTCTTCGTTTTTGCCGTTTAACAGATAAAGTATAAGTGGAACACGAAGCATTGTTGGACTCGGCTAGTCATTCAATTAAATTTTGTTTTCAAAATTTCTACCTGGCAAATTTTTTTATGTTGTTTTAATTACAGCCTTTCCTTTAGTTTTGAAATAAATAGTACAAAAAGATTTAAATAAATTCATAGGGCGGCGTTTGTCTATTTGCTAAATTCTTTAAACCAACTTCAGTTTAGAATACTGCTAACTAAAATGGAAATAGGATGTTATAGTTTAACGATACCAATTCATTAGTTCCCCCACCGGCAAGTTTACTGCCTTACGCCATTTTGGGCAGCTGGGTTTGGAGTTATCAACTCAGTATTCAAATCATAACGTATCACGTTGGAGGAAAAAGGATGTGACATCACAACACATCGTAAGACAACGTGTAGATATTTATTATATAACTTGTACATTTGCCATGTTGAACGACTCATAAATCATATCAAACGGAAATCATACTGAATGCAAATCGTTAGCACCAACTTCAATTTGTAATTCCTCATGCAAAATGCACATTTGATTTACATATTTAAATGGAGCGGCAAATTTTACGTCTTGCAGCATGTTAACTGGAAAACATGCTAATAAAAAGAATTAAAACATAGCAACCATTATCATTCAGCTTACTGGATATATTTCGAATTATAATTACTACCTTAGAGGACTCCGTTTGCAGATTTCATAGAAAAATTTATGAAACCAAAAAAAGAAAGTAAAATCTATTAGAATATTACCTTAGCTTTCAACAATGAAAGCGAAACACGCAATTAAATATAATTTGTTGGCAACGGTTTGAATCAGATTGCAGTGATGAAAAGTATTGTTGTAAATTATGCTTAAAATTAGAGAAAAAAAACCGTACTGCAATTTAATTGTTATAATTAAAAAGATAAATTGGTGAATTTTCAGACGGTGTGAAAATCATTTTTGTGCTATAATATTTTCGTAAGTTATCAAGTAATTTCGTTTAATTTTTAATTAATTAAAAGTTTTAAAAAATAGCTCCGAGGTGCACATTACCACTTACCAAAGCATGCTTGAGTCATATATTGAATATTTAGGAGAGATACTTGTTATGTATGTTTTTTTATACTTTCGCTATTGAAAAGCTGACTTAAAATTGGAAATTGAAGCAAAACGTGTTTTATCTAATCATAGGCTACTCTTTCTTCGGAAATTTCATTTCTTAAATGTTTTGATAATGATTTTTTTCTTTATGTTTTATTAGACTCGAAAGATGTGCTTCAAAAAGTGCATAATACAAAGAAGAAAGAAAAAAACTACAGGACGGAATTTAATTTTAATCTTTTGGTTAAATATGGGAAATCAGCCGTTCCCAAAATTGGTGATGCGCTTTGAAGAAGAAATAACTAATCGGATATAAGTTGTCTAAAGCATGGTATATTAAACAAAGTCCCAATCCGAAAAGGAGTCCTGAATTGTTTTTCAGTTATAAAAAATAATCAAGAATCGTCTTTATATGAAACATAAAAATTTTTCCAAATAGCTGCAATTAGCTAAATTCTTCTTATTTATCATTAATAGATTATTCTGTTTTCCTGATTCATGTGTTTGAGAATGCGAAGAAAAATCGATAGTCATACTACATGGGGTCGTGTAATTATTTTTCAGATTAAAATGTGTCTTGAATACAGACTTTCAAAAGCTTTTGCAATAAAAGTTCAACTCGTATTCTTAATATTCTTGGTTAGAAAAGAAATTGAACATTTATTCTTCCTTGCGCGTTTGAGCAAAGAATAGAATTCGAAGCATATCTAGATTAAATTGAACGTATCTATAGAAATAAATGTGAAAATTCGAAATTACTTTTTACGCTTTAGAAACCAAACTACAGTGATACCTCGGTTTTCGTCGATAATCAGTTCAAAAACAATGAACGAAATCGTAAACCGACGAAAACGGTGACAATTATTTCAATATGAATCACTACAAATCCAATTAATTAATTTTAGATACTGCAAAATACGTACCAAAACCCATTTTGTAGAGAATAAATATATTGTTAATACTAAAAATAATAAGAAATAATTATAAAATGCATATTAAACTATTAAATACTTTAGAAGTTTCTGATTACCACCCATCAAAAGAGTTAGACTTTCATAGGCTTATATCAGGGCTGTGTCTTTTTCTCCTGTGCAATAAACGTCCTCTTTAGCATTTTTTTCCCAATAGAGGTAAGTTTTATCATAGTTGAAGACTTACTGGGATCCGTGAATTGATTCTACGCAATCCTTGGATTCGAGCACAAAATTTTGGCACCAGACTTATCCGAACTTTCACATTCGTCGTTTGTTTTCGCAAAATTAGCGGCGAGGACACGTCGACAGCTGAAGGAAACCGAGGCAAACAGCGGAAATCGAACCAAATGTTTCGAGGGAAAAAATCAACGAACAAAGAAATCGACGATTACCGAGGCATTACTGTACTCAATAGATCTTCTTCAAATTTTGTTTATAAATTTTCTGAAGCAAAGAAAGGTTTTAATAAAGGTTTCATGAAAATTAATTAAGCGTTAATTTCTTTTTATTAGTTAAAACCTATTTTCCATGTATAGAAAAAAATTACTCTATCTTTAGTGTTAACAATAATTTCGAACGAAAGTATTATAGATATTTTAAATTATTTAACTTATTTGTCTCTGAGTTGTTCTCGCAATGTTTAAATAAATTTTGTTTCATTCGTAAAATATTATTAATATCTTACGGAACAAATTAGCTTTCGGTGGTTTTCAAAAGTCATTAGTACATGCCGAGTGAAATATTTCGAGAAGTTATGAGATTTAAAAAACTTGTGCAACTGAAATTCACATTTTAATTAAAAATAAAGTTGTAGACGATAAAATAATTCAGCATATTATATTTTACGTAAAATATTTTTTCATGAAAATGTTATATATTGTATCTAATCATGGCCCTATGACAAATTTCTAAATTGTTAGAGATAGCATATAATTCTAATTGGAAAAATTCTTTATATGAAGCAAATAATTATTTTTTATGTTCTTTGAGTCAATGAATGCACTGCTGAAAAGCATTACAAAATCTAAATTTTTATACAATCCCCCGATCCTATTTGTCACATTTAGTAAAATAACCTTGACACACTAATATTTTAAACAAAAAAGTTCCACTCCAAACTTGACGGAGTTATGAAACTTTGAATTTTATTATTTTAGGCCATTTTCGATCACCTCCAGAAGATCCGCTAATCAAAGAAACTCAAAATTGTATAAGTCGGTCAGTTTTTGTAGCAGAAGAGCGGGACATTTTTTTGGTTAAAAATGTAGTGTGTAAAGATTATTTAACTAAACTTGACTAACAGGACCAAAGGATTGTTCGATTTCGTAAATTTTTCATCAACTTATTTATTGACTCAAACAACATTACAAATAGCTTTTTATTTCATCTAAAGCATTTTTCCCATTGGAAGTATATGTCTATTTCTAATGGTTTTGAAATTTGCTATTGGGCCACGATTAGAGTTGACACTCTGTATTCGTGACAGGATGGAAAGAAAGGTGGGTAAAGTGCAATATTCGAGAAAAATGTGTTCCAAGTTTTGTCAGCTTCATGTCAATTTTGCCAATTCCATGTAAAGAAGCAAGTTTTGAAAGTATAAACACCTTCGAAATTTCAAATCAATAATTTCATTTTTTTTATTTTTCACAGACGACTATCTTCTTTTTAATCCACTATAGGAATGAAAAAAATTGTTTCATGACCCTACGAAAGAGGAAGTTTTGATGGTGTGGAAACTGACAGAATCCTAAAATGGATTATTAGACCACTAACCTTATTTCTTCTAAGCTTATCACATATATTTTTAATAAATGTGTTTTTTTATAAATGTGCGTTGGCGTTCTCTATAGTGTTTATATTTTATTTAATTTTTCCCAGAGAGCAGTCACACCACGTAACCGTTATCAGCAGATATGATATTGTTCGTTTCAAAACCCCGAGATTTGCACTTATGGACGATTTTACTACGGAAAGAGGTGACTGGCAATGAGTAAGATGACCGCTTTTCCGGATTTTTTGTTAGGTCATGACCTTCGTCCGATTAGACATATTTTTTTTTCAGTTAGTCTTTAGAGCAAATCACTAAGTGAAAATAAAATGTTTCTATACACTACTAAATAAAGTGCAAGCATCTTCCCGTCTATTTTTCACTTCACCCCTATTTTGACGAAATCGCACATGCGCAAAAGCGCGGAGGGTTTCCGTATCTGAGAGTGATCAGCATGTGATAACTGCAACATTTATGTTATAAGTATTTGCTGTGATGAATGTCATTCAAATTTTTTTACAGATACTAAAGCTTAAGGAAGAGTTTATTGAGGGGTTCGTTACAGTTTTAAAGAATTAATATTTTAACACTAAAATATTTGAAAATAATTTCATCCCGAGTAACTCCGGTTATATCAGCTAATGCTAAAATTTTTATAATATTATTTCTTGCAAAAAAATGCAACTACATCATTTTTCGGTTTTATCAGTAATTTTAAATATTTAAATCTTTGCCACCAAAGTTTATTTAGTATCTTGTGGCATGTCTGGCAACTTTTGAAATTTAAACGGTAATTTGTAACAGTTTTATTAAATATCTAAATTTTTCTTAATTATTTACTTAGTAATCAACTTAAATATTAATTGCCTTAACTTTTTATGTCTTTTCCTTTAATGTTTCAAGTTCATTAAATTATAAATCAAATTTATTCAACGGGACTATTTACTCGCCATCTTGTTTCGGGGTTGTATTTGTGCGTAAAATGTAAGTGTCGCCTGACCGGAAGAGATTCCTTTTTGTGATTTAAAATTTTTTGACGGCTGGACAGAACGTAAAGAGGTGGTTGCACCTGCGGGCTCCTGGAGGCCTTTAGGCCTTCAGGGTGCTTGCCCCTGAGTTACTCCGTTAGTCCAAAAAAGAATAATTGTGTGAAATGGCTGTGGATTTACGCTTTCCAAAAAAAATGTAGAATGAGTGAACTTTTATTGGACCAAGTTACTCAACTCTCCATGAAAAAATCCTGGACTGCAGTACACCAATTATACTTCTGAACAGTCTGTCACTCGTAATCTTCGTTTATCGTTATGTATGTGAATTTGAAGGAAGTTCTGCTAGAAGCATTTGTGCGCATAAAAAATACAGCTTAATCACCTGTTGATAACTACAAGGCTTGCTGTATGTGTTACTTCATCTCTGTTGTTCAACAATTAGTGGTGATATTTTAAAATTTGGTGCTTAGAACTGTGTGTGCAAGTACGTGTTTCGAGTAAAATTCGAAGTAAAGTAAACTTGGTTTTCCAAATTAAGATCGAATGCAAGTGATCATACAATATCACTTAAGTGCTTCCACTAACTCAAAAATTTGTGATACAAAATAATTATCGGTGAAATTCGAAAATGATGAAGAGAATAATTTCAGTACATAATGAGATGCTTCAATGTAGATTGACTTAACTCTGGTTCAATGTAATCATATTTTATAATGGCTATTGTAAAAGGGCATTTTTTACATTTATTAATTTGTTAAAGATTGTGCTAAAAAATATATAATATGGAAAATGTACATCAGTTCAATTTTGTTATTTTCTGTTTTCTTACTAAAATTTGTTGGCAGTAATTTTCTAATTTAAATTTTATAAATAAAAAAAATTAAAATTTAAAATTTTGATTCTGTTTCAATTTTCTCTAATTGCTTTCAACAACGCAATGTTTCTAATCTTTTCAGCTTCTTTATCTAGCGGCCAATTAAATATTTTTTAGGTGCCTGTGCATGAAAGGTAGGTGCATTCTTAGAAACAGCAAATTGTAAATTGTTTGTGTTTCATATTTTTAGCATCAAGAATGCATTTCATAATTGAATAATAAATCTAAATCTAACCTTTGGCACCAATCAATAATTAACATCCATAATTAATTTCCATAATTAACATCCATAATTAATTTCCATAATTAACATTCAGTGACATTTCTCTGCTTAGAAAGTTTTGAAAGTGAGTTCTTTTCATTTAGTATTTGAACATATGTTATAAAGAGCGTGCAAGAAACCGAAAAAATAAAACTGAAAGATGAAGTCAAGCAGGGATTCTTAATTTTTTGAAATTAATCGATACTCTTGGAATTTTTTAATGTTCAGCTACATTAAACAAATGTTTGCTCCGAAGTGATTCTTTTACTTCAGCAGTGCAAACTTATTAGAGGAGGAAATCATTAATTTGTTTTATCTTTTTGTAGATAAGTAGTAGAATTTTAAAAACTCACGTTAATTGCTTAAATTTTGAATAAATGGAAAGTTAGGTATTTAAATTTCATTTTAAGTAAACTGTCTATTCCGCTGTTACAAGAAAGTGAGAAAGGATGATCGTTGTTTGTTGAACAAGATTAAAATATTGTCATGTTTTCGAAATAAACTGCCAAAAAACTAAGCAATTTTTGCTGTTTGTAAATATGTGTTCAAATAAATTTAATATATTTACCATTATTAATTATATACTTTAAAGAGTATTTAAGAATGAACATGTATTTAACATGGCATTAAACTTGTAATTAAGAATGAGATTAAATGAGTAAATTTTTTCCAGAAAAATGCAATGAATAACAATAAATTTTAATAACTTTTATTAAATTTGACTTGTTTCATATTTTTGAAGACGAAATCTTGTAACAGAGTTTTCACTCACTTCCTAATGGATTAGAAATTTGAAATTTTTTCAATGACAATACACCACTTTAATATTTTCAGAATTTAACTATCTGTTAATCATTTCATATAATTAAATGGTCGATGGTCAGTTTCCTTTCCTCCGGTGTGGTATTTAAGTTTAGAGAGGAAGGCGGTCACACTCAGTTGTTATCCTCGAAGTATATCAAGGACGGAGTTCGTTCTAATATAGCTGCCATGTTGGTTCAAAACGGGACGTTAATCTTATCACACTAAACCAAACTTCGTATTTGCTTTTGTCTACACATACGATGCTCCTACATAGAAACTAAGTTGTGCTTAACTAGGCAAAAAAAGTGTGTCAATTCGGGCCAAGGAGCAAAATAAAATACTTTAATTCTTAATAAATTAATGCAAAACTGTCTTCAAAACACAATCTCGGACAACTGCATTTTGCATAAAAAATCAACTAAAATATACTGAATGTTACAATAATTTTCATCCGCATAATGCTAATAAATTATATTTTAATCTCTCGTATTTTTAGCACTTCACAGGTACAGTCAAACCTCGTTATAACGAACCCTCAAAGGACTAATCCTGAAGTTAATTATAATCAATTTTTCAAAAATCGGCTACACAAAATTTACTATAATCATCATTTGTTTAACACATTTTTGTGTTAAACATATTAATTACCCTGAATTACAATTATTTATGGGCTATAATGAATTAAAATAAATACTTCATTTTAAAAAATTAAAGAATGAAATTAATTGTGTTTACATTTCACAATTTCTTGGTACCGTTCAGATTTTTCTCGTAGGCTGTGATTACCAAGATACGATTTTTCCAAATGATCCCAAATGTAGATATAAAAAAAAATCTCTACAAACAGCAAATTGACTCTAACAGTTTTCTATTCACTTAATAATTTTCACTTTTTCCTCGATGGAAAAAACTTTCCGCTTACTAACACTATCCATTTTAAATCTGTTCGATGTCAGCAACTCAAACGTTATTCAGCAAATGGAATGCAGAACTAAAGAAAGTGAAAGAATGTGTTGTGACATATGTACCTCATCCTGTACTTTTGTCAGACACAAGGGAAACAGATGCGCATTCCCTCTGAAGTACAAAGGAAGGCGGTTGAGTGATAATCGTTCCTTTGTCGACGAGCTGAATGCCACATTGGGTGATGGACTGAAAATGACTATCACTGTGTTGTCGCTGTTAAGATCATTTTCCCTTGGGGAAGTGATACCCGGTGAGAGGTGAACTAAGTGCGACTTGTGTGGCCCAGCTGGCTGATAAAAAGTCTTCCACGGAAGGAAAGGGGCTGACAATTCTGAGAGACAGAGCTGATAGAAAGGAAAAGTGAAAATTTTGGTTCGCTATATCCGAATTCCTTGCCTTGAACTTCGTTATAAGCATTTGAAAATACATTAGTTACGTAAGAGTTCGGTTGCAACCATTTGAAAAGTTCGTTATAACTGTATTTATTCGTTATATCCCGTGTTCGTTATACCGAGGTTTGACTGTATATGGACAAAAGACAAATTCCACAGTTGTATGTTGCTTCTGGGCTGAATAACTGTAAAGTTGATGTTTGTTGAAATACATTTCATTTTCAAAATGTTTTAGAATTTACAGACATTTTTTTAATTGCTTTGTCAACTTAACTTGGTCCAGGCACAGCTGACAACAAAAAGCAATGGAATCACAAATATCACGAAATATTTCTTTGATATTTGTGTGCATTCTCGTTCAATGGCTGCCCTCAATTCAGCGACTATTGCTGGTTTCATAGCTTTTTTATAGCTTACTTTATATTTTAAATATCCCCATAAAAATGTCTTGTTTTCTAGTGTTGAAAATATTTTTAATTCCTCAAGTATGTCATGGAAAAATACATTATATAATTTCAGTAATTGACTTCATTTAATCCGGTAATAAAAATTCATGTACCGATTTTAGTGAATTGTCTTTTAAGGTAAATCATCGATAGATACCATGTTTTACTTCATTCTACACATCTCTAAGGAAACATAAAGATGAAGCCCAATGTTTGCTTTTATTACACTTGACATGTAAGCCCTTCTAAACATTTCGTTGAAGCTCTACATTTTTGCACAAAAACTATAATGGTTCTTGAAACTAAATTACTTTAATGAAAATCGTTTTGATTACTCCATAATGTTATGGAACGAAACTGATATGTAATTTCAATACTTGACTTCATTTATTCATAGACTTGCACAAATAGAACAAATTGCAGTTGATAGTAACAGTCTTTTAAAATTAATCAATAGGTTCAAATGCTACACTTCATCATACACACCGATGTTTGTAGCCATCGGGACCGTCAACGTTAAATTTCTTTTTATCAGAAAATATAATTTGATTTCACTCATTCTCCATAAAATAACATTTTTAGAATATTTCAATCTTTTTTCTTCTATGATGTTTTAATGATTTGGGTTTTTCTAAATTTTCATAAATCTTGTATTAGTATTTGATTTAAAATTGTTCAAAACTATTACATGTGAAGTTTTTTTGCTGATACGTTTCGAAATTTCACGAGAAGAAAGATCTTTTTTTTACTTGAAAGTCGAAAAATTTGTTGAGCGTCCCATATTGTCAAAATCCTTTTAATTCCAGATCGTTTTATTTTGTTTTAATCATTTTTCTAGTTATGGCATTCTGAAGGGCAGGTCTAGAACTTTTCATTAACCTAGCTATTTCTCTTTCAGATTTACCAACACACTTATAAAATAAAATGTTTCTCACTTCACATTCAGATATCTTTACCCCGCGGCTTCTTTGAATAAATCGTTAACAATACAATCAAAACCTGCGCCTTTGCTTTTCAGGAAATGCTTTCACTAAATACTAACACAGGCATTATATAATGATTCTGATCTGATGTTTGATATGCTAATTTTTTTAGGTAGTCTTAAAATTTCTTAAGAGATACCTTATTAAAGTTTTAGAAAAGTGAATAAATTTTAATAGAATTTATTTTCAATTTAAATTTGCAATTGGTACAGAAAGTGTTTCAACATTAATTTTCAATACAAAAGCTGGAAATTTGAATAATACGTCTTCTTCTTCAGAAATGCACAAAACTGTTAGTGGTCTTATAATTTATTAATGCACTGTATATTTTATTACTCAGGGATGTTATGAAATAGTAATGTTATGCAATTTCAATAATTAACTTCATTCATCCATTGCCTTCTCAAAACAAAAACTCATACGTTTAACAAACTGCAGTGGACAGAAACAATCTTTTGAAATAAATTATCAATAGTTGAAATGTTTCACTTCAAACCTGCACATCGCTAAAGGAACAAAAAGATGAAGTTTGTTCTTATATCTCTCTATATAAAAGGCAATGTTTCTCTGTGTGTGTGTGCGATGTTTAGACCTAAAATATTGCTTTACATGCCTAAAATTTGTCACACTGGTAGCCCTCATGCTGACTCAATGCACCTCGAAACCCGATTTTTAAAATTCGATCTAGAATTTTTTTATTTAATATTTTGTGGTTTTTGAGTGATTTTTCGTACTCATTTCTCCATTGCATTTTTTTTAATAATCGTATCAAGAATCTATATATATATATACACCATAAGAAAGAACAAACAATTTCCTTTATAATGAAGTTTATTTTAACATCTAAAAGTTTGTTTTAAGCTGAAAAAGTTGCCATACAATATTTTTTCTAATTTTAATAAATTAAAAAAAATTGATGTAATTTATAACAGTACTTTTCATTGTTGCAATGCAATTCAAACCGTTTTCATTGTTTAAACATATGTTTAATTACGTGTTTCTCTTTCAATGTTTAAAGCTGAGTTAATATCCTAATATATTTTGCTTTCACATTTCATTTTACTAAAATTTTGTGGAATTTTTTATTTAATGTTTTGTCGTTAAGGATGATTTTTCTCACGTTTTGGGTCGATCCATGAGAAATAATGATAATAGAAAAACAATCGATTCACCATTAGAAAGGGCAAACAATTATCGTTTTAATGGCATTTGCTGTGAACGTCTCACGTAATTTACTGAATTATAAAATAGTCACATGGACGGAGATACAGCAAGAAATATTTGTTATGCCAAAACCACAGGATCGTCATGATTTGTTGGAGAGAGTCTTTTATCATCAGAAAAAAACACTCACGAGTCTTATCACAAAGGCATATATTTTTTGGAGACGTTAAGTGTCATATGTATACGATAGAGTTGCAGAACTGAGTACTTCCTCATGCCCACATTCTCATTTGGCTCAAAGACTCATTACACGTTCAGAGAGTGGATAACTTTATTAGTGCAAAAATCCCTATACCACCAGAAGACCCAGATCTTTTTTTTGCATTGTAACAAAGCAGATCGTGCACGGTCCATGCGGAAGCATAAATCCACATTCTCCATGTATGAAGGATAGAATTTGCCCAAAGTGATACCCCCCGCCCCCCCGGACAGGACGGATATCCATTATATCGTCGTAGGTCTTCACAAGACGGGGGATTTACTGCAAGCATCAATTTTCGAGGATCAGAAGTGTCTTTGGACAATACTTGGATTGTACCGTACTGCCCTCTGTTAACCAAAATTTCAATGCGTATATCAACGTAGAGCATTACAATTCTGTGAAGTCTATCAAGTACGTCTGTAAGTACGTCAACAAAGGATCTGATATGGCTGTGTTTAAACTCACCAATGGAGAAAATGACCTAAATTAAATCCATCAGTATCAAATGGGGAGCTACATCAGCAACAACGAAGCAGTATAGAGAATACTCAACTTCCCGATTCACGAGCGACACCCTACCGTGATTCATTTAAGTTTCCATCTTGAAAATGGTCAGAGAGTCTACTTCACGACAGAAGATGCTGCCCAAAGTGACAAAGCACATGAGGAAACAACACTTACATCTTTCTTCAGACTTTGCACGCACCCTACTGTACAACCAAGTACCCAAGAACTACACTTGGAACAATAGGAACAAGACTAGGCAACATCTGAAACAAGGGCAGGTTGTACCAGAACAAGAAGTAATAAGATCCAACGATTATCTAGGGCCTGTGTACACTGTGCTTCCGACCAACTCTGAATACTTTCACATGCGACTCTTGCTGCATGAAGTACGAGGCCCTATTCATTTATAGATTTGAGAACATTTGAAAGAAGGGTCTGCGAAACTTACAAACAAGCTTGCCAGAGGACTTCTGGAGGATGAGGAACACTGAAACTAAGCATTAGAAAAAGAAGCTGCATCTCGATCACCTAAGATTTTACGCAATCTGTTTGCTGTCATGTTACTAACATGTTCGATGTCTGCTCCCGAACATGGATGGACCACAAGGAAAATTTGTAGGAATATGAACTGCACCAAGCACGTATTCAATAGCAAAATATGGATCTGGACTACTGTGATGCCATATTCAACAGAGCTCTAATCGACATTAAGGATAAAATTATATTGTTGGGTGGATCAGATTTAAAAGGCTTTAGACTTCCACAACCCAGTCGAAATTGTGATTCAGTCCTACCAAGTGAAGAACGTACAGAAAGGAATTATGACACAGATGTACTCACAGCATGCATATAGGAAATGAGCCTAAAATGGTCCAAGATCAAAAGGAAGCATTTGACAAGATTGCAAAAGCAGTTTTTGATAGGCGCGGCAGCATATTTTTTTGGATACTCCTGGAGGTACAGGAAGACATTTCTGATCAATATTCTTTTGGCTAAAGTTCGACAAAGAAACGAGATTGCCCAGGCCGTTGCTTCATCTGGCATTGGCGCAACACTATTGATTGGAGGAAGAACAGCTCACTCGGCTTTCAGGTTACCCTTAAATCTAGCTAATACGGAGACTCCTACATGAAACATTTCTAGAAATTCTGGAAAGGCAAATATTTTAAAAGATTGCAAACTAATTGTCTGGGATGAATGCACTATGTCCCACAAAGCTGCGTTTAAAGCACTAGATGTTACGTTGAAAGACATCAGGTGTAACAATAACAGAATGGGAGGCGTTATCATGGTGTTGACTGGAGACTTTCGACAGACACTTCCAGCAATTCCCCTTGGAACCAGGGTGGATGAAATGCAGGCCTGTTTAAAATCATCGTACCTATGGAATAGCATTCAGAGACTTGGACAAACAAGAAACATGCAGTTCATCTCAACGGTGATTCATCTGCCGAGCAATTTTCAGATAACCTACTCCAACTAGGAAATGGTGCCATTACTCCAAATAATCAAGATGGATGCATAGCGATGCAAAGAATTGGAAGGATTGTGAAAACTCAGCAGAAGCTGAAGGAAGCAGTGTTTCCAAATGTTTCACATCACTTTTTTGACCACTCATGGTTGTGCCAAAAAGCAATTCTTGCCCCAAGAAACGAAGATGTCAGCGTCATGAATAAGCAACTTTTACAAGAATTGCCTCGTAGTGTTTAAGTTTACAAATCTATTGACACTACATGTGATACGAATGAGGCTGTTAACTACCCAGCAGAGTTTTTAAATACATTGGAGCCATCTGGAGTACCTTCGCATACATTGGAGCTTAAGATTGGGGCACCAACAATACTTCTGAGGAATCATTCAGGGGGAAGGAATGAGGCGACATGCCCGTGTCATGTTGGGTGATGGTGAGACTCAATCTTAAAACTAATTTTTCCTCTTAGATGTTTTGAGGTTCCGAGAACAGACATGATAATAACCGTGCAACGGGCAACGTCGTGCGGGCACTGCTAGTAATATTATATACAAGTGCACAAGTTCCTCTATTCCCAAGTTTATATATCCTATTAAGACAGGGTATTTTACGGTAAATCCACGATATTGTTATTCTGAATGCCACTAAATGTAGTGAAGATAACGTAGGAATATTGTGGAGTCTCTAATGTTAATAGAGTATACACTTACATACAATTTCAATGAAGGGGAAACTAGGGATACTCGACCCTACTTTTACTTTTTCCTATGTTCCTCGAATATTTGAGATGATAGCATCATAAAGGGATTTGCTTTTAAGAATGATAAATGCTGATATGCTAAACTGATATCTCATTTAATCATGAAATAAATATATTTCATGAAGTCGCATAGGGTCAGGTATCTTAAATTTAATTATTTAAAATTCTTACTAAAATAATTATTTGCATTATTTAAAATTATCATATTAAAAAAATTTTATTCATTAAATAATTACTAACAAACAATTTTTAAATAATTATTCTCTATATTTGAGTTGCCATATTGCCGACAAACTACACGCACCAGAAAACTGATCCCAATCATAAAATGTGATTCGGTCGGTTACGACATCGAAGCTGAAATAGTTTTTGATAGGGTCAAGAATCCCTAAATTGACTTTTACTTAATAATTCAAAAATAAAAACACTTAGAATTAAGATACCACATTACATCATATATCCAATTAAAGCTAGCAATACGCCTAAAACTCAGAAATAATGTATTTCATCATATCTTCAATCGTAAACTTCTAATCTACTGAGGAATGAAAAAGTGAAAATTTACTTTTGGACCCCCAAAATATTTACCCACACACCGTTACGATAGCTTTTCAGATTGGAATGAAAATCCTCTACAATATTCCATATAAATAAAAATGGCACACACAAATTACCAATTATCTCACAATCTGAGAAAATCGCGTAGGGCCAAGTGTCCCTTGTTTCCCCTACAATATACATGTAATCCCTTTTAGAAACTATATCCAAGCTCCAAAAAGATTCAGAAAATTATAATCGTTCTGAAAACAATATTACTTTAATGGAAATCTGTTCGATTACAGTAGGATTTTATAAAACGGAAATGTTATGTTATTTCAATAATTGACTTCCACCTATAAAATTCATTCAGTTAGCAATGGATTGAAACAGTTTTTTAAAGTAAATCGTCAATAGTTGAAATGTTTCACTTCATTCTGCACATCGCTAAGGAAACGCAAAGATGAAGTTCAATGTTTGTTTTTATCGCCACTGCGTATAAATTCTGAATGGCACTCATTTCGTGAAAATAACGTAGGAATATTGTGGAGTATCTAATGCTAATAGAGTATACACTTACATGCAATTTAAACGAACTATATACATGTAATCCCTTCTAGAAACTATATCCAAGCTCCAAAGCGAGTCAAAAAACTATAATCGTTCTGAAAACTATATAACTTTAATGAAAATCTGTTTGGTTATATACTGTAAGATTTTATAAAACGAAAATGTTATGCAATTTCAATAATTGACTTCCCCTATAAAATTCATCTAGTTAGCAATGGATAGAAACAGTTTTTTAAAGTAAATCATCAATAGTTTAAATGTTTCACTTCATCCTACACATCGCTAAAGAAACACAAAGATGAATTTCAGTGTTTGTTTTTATCGCCACTACGTATATGTAAGCCCTTCTCCGAGCTACGTCCGAGCAGGTACGCGATCATTTCTGGTTGAAACAATCCTGGCGGGTAAGTCCGAGAGGCGCCCCCCCCTCGGCATCTCTTAAAGCATCGGGAGGAAAAAGAAAAATGAAAGTTAGCCTACGATTTGTAAGATTAAATTTGTTCTTGAAGTGCCTCCAAGGAAAGTCTGAGGCAAAAGCAATTTTTGGAACGGATTGAATTTCGATGAGAAATTCAAGACCTCTTGACTTCATAGTGTCAGAGTTTCTTTGCTGAACAACTTTTTTTCTTGCTTCTGTCAGAACGATAGTCAGAAGGGCAAAAAAATAAAAATAAAAAAAAATGTCCGCAAAATTTTAATCTTAATGATATTAAATGGACTATCTGAGAAAACAATTTTTTTTCCTTTCTTCTTTTAAATGCCGTGTATCTGATAGCAGCGTTTGACGAAAATCGATTTCGAATGTGCAAACAATCACGTTATGTCAACGTAAAAGAATAATCCTCTTAGTATAAGTATTTTTTTCCCAAAAGAGTTTTAAGTCAATAGCTTTGGGGGGAAAATCTAATGCCGATTAGAAGATGAATGAATAACCAGGGCCTTTTTTTATCTCTTTTAGTTCTTGGACGATAAATTGAATTACGACAAAATGCGTTTAGAAAAATGGAGGTATTTAAAATATCGTGTAATATGTGAGATAATAATTAGTTTAAAATGGAATTGCATTAATTACGTGATGAGTGTTTTTTTGTGGAAGAATATTCTAAATATTTTTTCAAGATTTAGAAAATGAAATTTTAAATTCTTGGTTGAGTTATTGGGTTTTTCAAGAGCTTTTAATTTTTAATCGATGAATGCTTTATTCGTAATAGCTTCGTATGTTTTAACACGCTTATATTAGCATTTAAACGGCGTCTTCTGACCTTAAGGTTTAAATTTAGTTCACTTTTTAGTACAAAACATTTTTTAAAAAATCATTGTTTGTGTATGTTATGCTTATTAGTTTATTAATGAATTTCATTCGCTACGTCGTTAAATAACTCATTTTAATGAGAAAAACTGATTTCTTGCATTCATTTTTGTATCGGGATATCTTTGTCATACAGCAGAGTTTTAACAGCATCTTTAACTTTAAAATTTAAATTTTAAACAAAATATATTGCATGTTTTTCTGTAAGCCAGCACTTTTATGCATTTTTGCGTGCTTTTAAGTGTATGAAAGAAAGTTCTACATGGAGGCAAAATTCTCAAATGCGAACAAATTGATACTCTTCAATGGTTGCAGTGAGGTTAAACTTATTAAGCATTTTAAAGCCTTTGCAATGTTTGTTATAATCATGCATGTAATGTCTTTGCTTGTTATTGATAGATTAACTTGGCATATTGAAGCAACACGAGGGCTATTTTAGAAGAGGCCTCGTAATCGTGAATTATCGTCGGATTACTTACGACACCTGAGCTGTCATCCTACTCCCCAAGTTTCTATACCATACGAACGTGATGATTTATGACCCATCACGGCAAATATAATTTGCATCAGTTCTCCATGCGTGGCAGATGCCAGTGTTTTCTTGTCTCGAAGCCGAGACACAGCTTAATAAGCTACTGAAATATCGACTTCCTTCTTGTAACATTTGGCAAATACAAGCGAAACAATGACTGTAAATGACTACAGTTAGCTGCAATTGTTTTTATAAAGATTTTAAACTATTTATTTGATTTGCTTACTTCAAGAAAGAAGAGCTTCATATAATGCTGAATAACACGCATTTATCTTTCCCATTAAAATTCTCAACGGAATGTAGGATAGATTATATTATTAGTATTTAAACTTATAGTCTGATAAATTAAAGGACTTCAATTTATAAAATGTATCAAGAGAGTTCCGGAAGACACAGCCGTCCTAAAGGATTATTGATAATCTTTTTTTTAAGCATAAATCCATCCATGATTTTTTCCAATAAAATTAATTAATATTTTCTTATGATCAAATTTGAGTTTATGATTTTAAAATTTATAAATGAAATTCGCCGTTTTCATAGACAAAATTTTTTCTCTATGAATTTTTCCGAATTTTCAAACTTTAATGTTATAACATTTAACATAATTTTATGATTCGTTAAAATTTTTTGTTATAATTATGCTTCTAATTATGTGTCTATAATTTAGCATGTTCTTCCCCGTTACAAATGTATTATATAGCGATGTTTGAAATAGGTATATAGATTTCATGCTAATGAAAATATATATTTTTACGCTATTTTACGAAAATAAAATAACTGTACGAAAAATATTTTGTACTTATCATTATTGTTATTAATGAACCAAGTAATTATTAAAGGAAGAACTTTAAATGTTTTCTGAATATATCAATCAGCCATAATGATGTCGATGTTATATTCATTCAATTTCAAGTATCAGGGTTCTATCCTCTGGCTGTGCTCTTAGCCATCATTATTAAACGTGCTTTAGCAATGAATTGTTAGCTACTGTCGAGCTGGTTACTGGAGATATTCCTGGTTTTTCTCCAGCAAAATGCAAATGTAAACCAGTGTCTCCTGAAAATCCAACATTATTTAAAAACTGGAAAACCGTTATGCAGTTTAGCAACAAATTGTTAGCTGCGGTCGGGCTGACTGCTAGATATATTCCTGGCTGTCTTCAAGCGAAACTCAAATATGAGCCAGTGTCCCTTGAAAATCCTTCAGGAGTGCAACCCACTCCCATTTGTTCGAGCAAAGTCACACTTTGACCTCATGTACTGCCTACGTGCGCCAAGGTCGATTTGACAAACAGAAGATGTCATACTCCCACTTGACAATATAAGATAATCCAAGTAGATTTATAATCAACAGAAATTTCAAATAAATTGAGTATTCTTGGAATTCCTTGATACATTCAAACGAATGTTAAGGTAGGTAAATAAAGTGATTTCTAGGGATCATAGTTCACCTCTTAACAAGGTATCTGTACTAAATTCTTTCTTTTTCATCTTTAGCCTAAAGGTAGATGAAATCTCTCAATAACTCTCAATAACGCGGGCACTCTGAAGGAGAAAACAAGGCCATAGTCTAAGATCTGGCGCCCATTCCATCCTTAATAACGAAATTAGTCATCACGATAAGGGATGATTCATCAAGAAAGGGAATAATGGGTGATGAGACGAAAGGCGGAATTATTTCTACCGAAGACTGAAATCTTCATGGCTTAGTGGTGCAGCAGTCCAACATGAACGGAAAAAGTCCACTACTGGTACAGTATCTGTACCTAGCCTACGAAAATTTATAACTCGCGTATAAAAGCCTGTTATGTGGATTTACAATTATTGTTTGATTTATTTTGAATGAATGTAGCATTATTCAAACATCTATATAGATGTTGCACAATGATTTGCCTATTTAAGTATTAGGATCATAAATGTGACAAAACTCTTAGATCTCATTAATGTAAAGGAAAATGAAGCAGGACAATTTCTCCAAATTAATAATATTTTGTTTCACTCAAATGATTTGGTATTTCTTTTAGTTTTCATTATGAGCTTCGCAGTAATCTTGCTTGAAAAGTAATTTGTCGGGTATTATGGATCATATAATTGTGTGATATTGCTTCATCCACAAGAGATACATGCATTTTAAAATTCAGGATCCTACAGGTTTATCCTACCATTTTCTTCAAACCTCATAGGTACAGGATTTATAAAAGGGTTCTACAGTTTTTTTCGGTTTTTCCAATAAAGTCTCCTGTAACTTTCTTAGAGTATTTATTATACTCTCATTTTTTCTCGTCTAGGTATGCACAGTTCTCCGTGGTAGCAGTAAAAAATCACACTGCTTCGCTTTAAATTGATTTTCTCTATTTGTTTACTATTTATCACTTTACCACAAAGATAATACAGGTATGTCTGAGGAAATAAAACTACACCACCTTTCGAAATGTGTGGAAAAAACATTAATCTTTCTGTTTAATCCTGGTTAATCTTTCTGTTTGTCCAGGAAGATTGACTGATTTCTGTGTTCTAATGGACTCAAACGCTAGATCCAGCCGCGCGTCTTCAGATATATGGTTAACATTCGGACTCTTTTCACGGGAAAAAATATTACATAAAATAGAGTAATATCGAAGTACATGTGCGTACTGTTGAATATGAAGTCTCGTTGAGGTTCAGACGGTTTTTATCAGTGTTAAGATTTAAAAAGGAAAATGATATCAGAAGAATCGTTCTTGTACTTGATGCTAGTTCAAAACTATGATATCTACCCTCAAAGCCTTTGGAGTAGTTTCAGCTATGTATAATATAGAATAATCAAGTGATTACACAAAGAATTGAATGCAGTTTATTTTTCTATATCATTGTATTTGTTCATTGCACAAATGATTTTTATTTGTGCGATTTAAATATAGTAGTTCCGGAAGATCACCAGTTAGCAATATCATAAAGGTGCTATAGAAATCAAATACATGGAAACTCCTCTTGTTTTCTAATTACAGGCTGCGGATTATTGTGCTATTTCTTCTTTCATGACACTTGGCTGTTTCCAGGCTTCAGATCGGAAAATTAGTCACATTAAGCGTTACTTTCATTCTTCTCCATTAACCCTTTGACTACTAACGGGACATATACGTTCCACTCCCATTCTAAAATTACTACTGAGATAAAAAAAATTGCTTTGAAACTCATTATAACATGTCCCAGTTGTAAAACAAATACAATCATGCGTATCTCATCTGAGGTCACCTAGATGGTGTAGCCTATTTTCTCTCCAAGAGCTATAGTTTATTGAAAACTTTTCTTCCGTGCATGTATGTTCAATAGTTTTGATCGATTGGTAAGCAAAACACATTTTTTAAATATATATACAGTGGCTCATATTTGTTTTTGGACACTTGTGTTTTTGAAGCTTACTTTTAAAAAACATCATATAAATATTAAAGGATTTACTTCAAAATTTTTTCATATAAACTTTCTTTTGTCTATAATAAAACCTATATATTGTAATAAAAATAAATTCAATATCTTTTTTTGAAAAAATTAATTTGCCGAGAAAGTGTTAAAAACAATCTCACATAAGTAATTGGACACTTTGAACGTTCAACAAATGTAAACAAAAATATGCAAATAATAAAACATTTTAATACTTTGTTGAGTATCCTTTAGCTGAAATTACACTTTTAGTACGTTTTGGCATGGTTTAAACTCGTTTTTTTTGTAAGAATGCTCAATTTTGTTCCATCCCTCTGCTAATACTGCTTTAAGTTGTTTCTTCGAAGAAATATCATGTTTTCTTGTTCTTTTCTCCAGTTCATGCTACACATTTTCAATTGGATTTAAATCTGAAGAATATGGTGTAGTCTTGATATCTTTGGGACAGTTGTACAGCAATCATAAGCGAACATTTAGGGCTGTATGTTTGGTATCATTATCTTGATACAACTTGAATGTGTTTTGAATTCCAAATTTTGGGGCAGATATTTTCAAGTTTTCTTTCAGGATACTTATATCGGTCCATATTATTTTCAATGAAACTAAATTTTCCATACCAGAAGCAGCAAAACATCCTCAAACCATTATGCCTCCACCTTCATGTTTGACAGTTGGCAATAGATTTTTCGGATTGAGCTCTTCGTTGGGCTTTCTCCACGCACCTATTCGCCCATCAGACCCAAATATGTTAAATTTTGATTCATCCACAAATATGACGCTTTCCCAAAACGATATATCTTTATCTAACATGGATTTTGCAAAATCCAGACGTACCTTTCTTGTTCTTTTATTAACGAAACATTTTCTTCCGGCAACTCTACTGTTGTACCCATATGATCTGATAACTCGTCTAACAGTTTCAGGACTTATTTTTATTGCAAATCTTTTTTCTAATTCTGTTGCAAGTTTCTCTGCACTAAGTCTTGGATTTTTCCTGATTTTATTCATGATAAAACTTTATTTCCTGGCAGTTAGCTTGTGAGGAGCTTCTGATTTAAAAAGCATTTTCAACAGTTCCACGTTTTCCATCGTTTTATTATAGCAAAAATAGTTGAATGACTTACTTTAACAAATTTTCCGATAGTTCTGATGCTTTTGCCATCTTTAAAATGTTCTATGATTAAATTCATAATAGAATTTGTTGTAACTTTGTTGCGCCCGGCCATGTTTACTTCAAATATAGAAATGTAAACAAGAAAACTAGTTGAATGCATGCCAAAACGTATTAAAAGTGTAAGTTCAGCTAAAGGATACCCAATAAAGTATCAAAATGTTTGATTATTTGCATATTTTTGTTTACATTTGTTGAATTTTCAAAGTGTCCAATTACTTATGTGAGATTGTTTTTAACACTTTTTCGATAAATTAATTTTTTTCAAAAAATGTATTGAATTTATTTTCATTACAATATGTAGGTTTTATTATAGACAAAAGAAAGTTTATATGAAAAAATTTTGAAGTAAATCCTTTAATATTTGGATGATCTTTTTCATAAGTAAGTTTCAGACACACAAGTGTCCAAAAGCAAACGTGAGCCACTGTATATATAACAAAAAAACGAAATAAAATATATAAACAATATGTAAATAAATTATATAAACAATATATAAATAAAATATATAAACTATATATAAATAAAATATATAAACACTATATAAATAAAATATACAAACAATTTATAAATAAAATATATAAACAATATATAAATAAAATATATAAACAATTTTTCGATATAATTAATAATAATGTTCTATGCATAAAAATGTAATGTGGTTTTTTGTTTGGGACTATCATGTCCCAGTCCTTGTTTTAAAGTTCTGTCGGAGAATGAAAAACCCTGAAAACATGGTTTTGCCTTATTTAGAACCTATTATCTTCATTAACATAGAAAATTGAGTAAAAAAACTTTTTTAGCTTAGCTTTAACTTCAGCAACTTAGCTTCACATAGTTTAAATAAGCTTTTCTGAAATGCAAGTTGTTACGTTTTTGAAAACACTGAACGGATACATTCAGGGAATTCTCAATTCAAAACTCTTTTTGCTACAATTCTGGCACAAAAAATAAATGTTTATCGTTTTTTATCATTATAATTGTTATATCATTCTTGTCTAAGGTAAATTAACTTTACATGTTTATAGTGTTACCTTTTCCTTTACGTTCAGAAATTTATCTTAAATTATTTTCTTTTACAATCTTACATTTTTCATACCTGGAAACAAACTTAATAAAATTCTTTGTATTTCTTAGAGATAATTTAAATCAGTTTACAGTAGCTTAAGTCCCGCAGTTGTTCGGTTTAAAATAGCTAAGATTTACTCTGCATTTGTATATTTTAATTCGTCAATGAGTCTAAAAGACTCGCCGTTAACTTCGATGTAAAACAGATGCTAAATCGAATGGCCACTGTACCAAATGTCATTTACTTTTATTATTAATGGGCAAGAGCAAAGAAAGAAGTTTATGTATCGATCGTTTATCGAGGATCGGTTAGACGGCGAATCTACTATAATTTATTATTTATTGTGCTAGATTGGATGTGTCTCTGAAATATTTTTTTACTTCGTAAAAATATTTTTTGTAAAGGTTTATTCTTTTTGTTAAGCATCTATAAAAAAATTCCATTTAGCTTAAAGCCTAGGAATGGTCACTTTTAGCCTGTTATTTTCTTATCTTCTTATAATACGTGATTTTGTTATGGTTTTCCTTTTAGATGTTAGGATACAGAGACATGACCGTTATTACCTTTATGTCTTTTAACTGATTAGGATTACAAAAGACAGAAATTGTAATAAAGGTTTCAATAACGAATAATATTCTCAATAATAAGTACTAAATTTGACATAAAAATTTGAAAATTTCACCAAAAATTTACTTATTTATCCAATTAAGATCAAATTTATTAACTGGATGCTTAATTTTCTATCAGTATTCGTGTTTTTGATCCTTTCACATTTGCATTCATCTAGGCCATTTAGATGAATAATCCTCTTATATATCTGCCAGTTTATCGTTTTAAAAATGTGTAATTTGTTTTTTTAATTTTCAAAATTTTCTTAAAATAATTAATAGCTTTATTATACGTTAATTAGATATAATAAACCTATAGAATATAATTTGATCAACATAATATACAATAGAAGGAACTTTTCATTAAAAACCACTGGTCGGAATGATCGTAGCTATTTATATTTACATTCTGCTTTTTGTATTAATTATACGATAATTTTTAAATTCATTAATTAAGTTAAAATTGCTACACTAAAAATTTAATAAGGAAAACTTTAAATGTCTAAGCTTTGTTATGAAACTTCCATTTACTTTATATTTTTATTTTTCAATGAAAAATAATCAGCGATCTTGAGCGATCTAAGCAACTTTTAAGTGAAAAAATATCCTTGTCTCGTTTTCAAAAATAATTAATTTGCTAAGCTTCTATCATTTTATTACTTATATCTATTTAAAATGTTCGGATATAAAAGTTTTCTTTTTCCAAGTGTTTCTCCCACTTATGTAATTTCATTTAAAGACATCCATGAGTGTCAGTCGTGTCCATCAAATAAGTATAAGTAAGTCAATAAGTTATCATTCTTCATGGATCCTGATTAATTCATATACCTGTAGCATTGTAAAATTCTTCTGACCTGCGCGTTCCTGTAACCAGATATTTATCACTTCTGGGTGCAGCCATATTCTTTTGATTTTCAACTATTTTCTTTAATTAATACTTTATTCTGATTATTGTTAACTCAGTGAACTTAAAGAAGTGGAAAAATGCAGGTGGAACATATAATGATGTTTGTGACAAACATGAAAATTCTGTTAATAAATTAATACGCGCATCGTTTGTATCTATTTTATGTATTGAAATTAGATGCAAAAAATACATATTTATGTATAATTATAATATCAGTTAATTTAATTAGTTATGCAGTTCGAAATATACCTTACTAGTTCGAAGGAAGTTTATGAAGCATTGTAAGAGTGTAAAAAGCGAATAAAATTAATTTTTTTCACTTTTTTTCACTGATCATTTCAAAAGTTCGATATACTATAGTTTTATTCTGTTTCTTAAAAAAGAAGTGAAAGCAATGCTGAGAATCCCAAAATTCATAATGCACAAAGAAAAACAACGAATTGAAATGATATTTTTCTTTTTTGAATGGTTCTCATTTAGTGCAAGAAAAACATAGAGGTCAAAGTTTTTAAAGAAGAGTGAAATTTATTCAAAGACGAATAATTTCCAACTAAAAGTACAATGCAATCGATTGAAACTCACATGACACAAGTAAGAAACACCGCGCCTATTTAATTTTGGAATCCATTGCACATCTTGCAAGAGGAAAAAAGACATGGATTCAGCGCGCAGATTAGGAAAACGTGCAATTCGATGTTAGATACCATGCGCTATTATGTTTGGCATGTGATGTTGACGTCAAGTGAATTTAATCCTTTGGATTTTATATTGCAATTAATCGCACTGTTTGTAAAATCTTATGAACAGTACTAAAACGCTTCTGGCGCTGGTTTTATAGGAATTATTTTTAGAGAAATTTAATGCTTTAAACCTTTGTCAAAGTAAAGACCTTAAATGCCGAAATAAATATCAATGACATGGAAATAATTTAAATCACTAAAAAAGAACGCAGTGTTTCTTCTTTGGTTATCGATTGCTTTTCTATAAGAGGAGAAATTCTCTTTCAAGATATTAACCGCAAAAAAGTGGAAAATTTAGCTGCATTGAATGGCTCCCGAAACAGGCGGCAATTATTCTTTTGATAGTGAATAAAAGCGTAGCTAAATTTAGATCAGACAAAAAGATTCAATTTATGTCAGTCTCCTTCGTAAATAATTAAGCGCGAGAATTCCCGCGTGTAGTGCTGCACATAAAAAGAAAGAAAAACAGTTTAAAGAGGAAAAAATGGTATTTGACAAGTGAGCAAAAAATATTGCGTTAGGTTTCTTAATTACATTAAAAATGTACTTGGCGAAAAATATGCTGGAGATGCAAGTTGGCAAAACATGAACAATTTATGATCTTAAATATCTCGTCGAATCTTTTTTTCTCCTACTCTTGGTTTCCTTAATTATTGAATTCACTTGAGATTTAATTAGTGCTAAAGTTAACACAGCCAACATTTGGTACCGATTCATCAGTGTACTTACTGGAAAAGAATGTCTTCGAGGTATAACGAGATCAGGTTCAATAGAAGAGAATAAAAATAATCACGTCTCTCTTCTTTTTATGGCGTGGCATAAAAACGCAGAATAATCGCTTCACAATAGAGTGCTAATTTAAAACCTTTTTTCTCTATGGATGTGTCTCTCGAATTGATGATGAACCCGTTTTTAGTTATTTTATATTTTATGATATGTTTTTTTTCTTCAAAAATACCTGACACTACCTTTTATTTTTTCTTAAAAAAAGGAATCTAAAAGTGACCTCTCAATAAAGTACAGTATAAATTTATTTCGATTAATTCTTATTCATGTGTTCATTTATGCGCAAATAATAATAATGTATATCAAAAATATGCAAATAAATATATATGTCTTTAAGTCAGCAACACAGAATGCGTAATTTTTAATAGCTAATTTCTAAAATGTTTGTTATAGGCATGTGCTTCCAGTCAAAAAAGTTCTTTAAATGAAGTAAATAATTATATTTCTTACATTGCGAGTGCAAAAATTTATTGCTGAAAAAATTAAGAAATCTAAATTTTCATTCAGTCTCCAAATCTCATCAGTCATATTCACAAAACTATTCTGGACAAACTAACATCTGAAAAAACAAAGGTCCACTCTGCTGTGTCTAAAGCCGACCAAGTTATGAAGTTTTAAATATCCCTGTTTTAGACGATTTTAAACCATGTGAATGGCCGCCTTCAGGAAAATCCTCCAATCAACGCACAGCGTTTCCTTGGAACGGCCGCTGATAGGTTTTAAATTATGAAATTCAAAACTCTGCAACTCGGTCAGCTTTAGTCACAGAAGAGTGGAACTTTTTTATTTAAAATGTTAGTTTGTCAGAAATATTTTACTAAATAGGACATATAGGGTGACAGATGAACTGTCCACTCACCCGCCGTGAGCCCATTTGTTTATCGAAGAAACCACAGTGTACGTGGACTTGTTATATCTGATTGACTATTTTATATTCTCCCTTTAGTGTGGTGTGAAAGTTTAAATAGTGGACTTCAAGTCAAAGTGTTGTCAGCATCATTTTGCCAGGGTCTAAACCGCGAGATTTCATCCCTGTAATCCAGAAATTGAAGAGCTAGACACTAACAAAAGGGGAAAAAATAAATTTATCCGTTTCGTTAATAAATTTGTTTATAAATTTTCAGGGCTCAAATTTTTTTAAATGAGAAAAATGCAAAAAAGTTGCGTAGTGACGAAAATTAAATAATGAAAAGGCTGTTTAGCTGAATAAGTATTATTTCAAATTTATCATAAATATATGCATTCAAGAGCGGCGTCTGAAAATGAATTCAGATTTCTTAACTTCCATAGGAAGAAAAAGGTTGTCGTAGAGAAAAATAGAGCATTGTGAAGTAATGATAACAGTTTCCCCTCTGCAAGTTTTAGAACATGAGAGAAACGCCGAATGAGTTTTACGTCAGTCGAAAGGTAAATTATGAAAAATTTATTTTTGTAAAGTAGCAACTCATTAAAATTGATCATAAATGTTTGTATTCAAAATTAGTGTCAGAAAATGAATTCTAATTTATTTACATCTGTAGGGGAAAAAATTAACGGTGGAAGAGAAAATAAATAATTGTAAAATATTTATGCAAATTTATCTCTCTATTCTTATTTATTTCATGTAGGTTTTAATTTTTCAAACGGCATTCTCTCTGATAAGCATTAAATAATAGTCATCCAATATGCATAAAAATGTTAAAAATACTTTTTTTCAATCACAGAGTAACAATATTTGTATTCAAGACTGGAGTCTGAAAATGAATTCAAATTTCTTAACTTTCATAGAATTAAAATAATAACCGCCGTAGAGAAAGTAGAACGTTGTAGAACAATCATAACAGCTTCTCCTTTCGTTTTTATTTATTTCATGAACGTTGCAACTGTTTTAAGGGCATTCTTTCAGATATGCATGAAATGATAGTCATCAAACATGTATAACAATGTTACGAAGACTTATCAATCACATAATCTTAAATACCATGTCGAAAATACACTTCCTCCGCAATAATTATTGTCACTAGTTGCAAATTGTCCTCCCTGGTAACTACAGGGCCCTCTCACGCACGTCAGACGTGATGTACAGGAGTAATGTTGCTTATAAACCTTGTACACTAGGGAAACTTGGGAAGGGAAGTTGATATTAGAACTCCAGGATAATACAGATTTCAGCACTGTACTGGCTTTGTCAAAAGCTCTGTTGTTACACACTGCTTACAAATTATATTTTCACAGACCTCGTACTGCTGAACGACATAATTTAATGCTGCGCGACTCTTTCGTGTTGACGATTCATATCACGTATTCCGGATTTCTCATTTTCGAGGCCAGTTATCCAGTGAGTTTAAAGCATGGCGTGCAATTCTAGACGTTACGAATATCAAACAATTTTATGGGATCCACAACGGCATGCAACTGCTGTTTAAAACTATTGAGCACGAGTGTCTACTAATAGAAAGTCAAGTTGACTATTTATTTCAATATTTCATAGTTTCCTCGTTTAAACAAATATCATCGGCTTTTCTCAAATACTAGCGTTCCTTTTTTCCCGAATAGCTTCCGTTTTTTCATAATATTTTTCGTATACGAAGAAGGAGAAAGTATTGTAATTGTTCGAAAAATTCGACCTCGAGACTTTAATGAATCTCCACGTTTTAGAACTCCCTGAGTCCAAAAATACCATTTATGAAGTTATGTCTGTCTGTGAACACTGTAACTCAAAACAAGAAGAATATATAAAACTGAAATTTACGATGTGAAATTAAAACAAAATTGTAGATATGTTACGGTCAATGCGGTTAATCAATTATTATTAATAGTTATCGTGGCTATTGTTCATACTATTCTGAAAATGGTATGCATGTTACGGTTAATGTCACTAATCGGTTTTTATTAATAAATACTATGGCAATTATTCATACGAACCGGATTTTTGACTTTCACCGTAAAAGATATACATTAAATTTTGGACGAAATCCTTCAATGGGAAGTCTGCTCGTTTGTGTTCATATGAACAGAATAACTCAAAAAGCTAATAATTAGTAATTAAAGCTAATAATTAACTAATTAATTATAACTCAACTAGCTTAATAATTTGGCATGTGATTTTATTTCAAAACTGTGAAACTGAACAGAATCACGGTCCAAATCCATCAGCGTGATGACTGTCTGTCAGTCTGTATATTCACGAATTCGTCTCAAAACTGCAACAAGCTAGATTGATGAATTTTAGTATATAATCTCCACACCCAAACAGTAGAGCTATTGCTAATTTCGAATTATTCTGTCAATTGTTTGTTTGATCGTGTGTGTGTCATTAGGATAACTCAAAAACAAATGATCAAGATGAATTAAATTTAGCGTATGGTCTTGACATCATAATTTATTGTAGATCTACATCAAAATTTGAACTCATCCGATGAACAGGAAAAGTTCAAAATGAATACTCGATTATCTTCGCTGAACGACGAACATAAATTCAAAACACGCGATATATTAAGTAAACACACAAGGGCATCGAGAGGAGAACAGTGGTTATATTCTTTTTTTTTATCCTTAAACTATGAGTTGAGACTAACTTTTCGAGTCTCGAAGATTCACAAAACAAGAAATACTATATGCATGTTTAATATTAGTAAGCAAAAATTATCAAGAAAACCATCTACTAATTAGACGCCTAGATTAAAATTCTGAAATAACTGTATGACATCAATTACAACTATTAATTTTTAATTTAACAACTCTCATTTGATGAATTTTATTTCCGTGCTTGTTCGTTGCAGTAAGATTCTCCTCACAAAAACAAAGCGGCAAACTTGTTTTGCCAGGAATAAAAAACCCGGGGAAAGGAGTAGCGGGGGTTATAATATATAAAAGGCACACACACACACACACACAATATATATATATATTGGAAATTCGTGAAACTA
>BGPR01000032.1:1681372-1785446 GCA_013235015.1 Araneus ventricosus | reverse complement strand
TCAAACTCCATTTTCGCCCTCATCCCTTTCTGGTGCCCTCCCTAATTGCTCTCGTGACCGAATCTTCACTGAAAATGTGAGTTAGAGTCTATTCTTTACATGGTCGAAGAATCAAAAGCAGTTGGTTTAGGCTTTCTGGAGAAATTCTAAAAATGTGAAAATCCGAAAGTGTCCAGATACTTTTGATCATATAGTGTATATCGTCGCTTATCAAGCAACATCATCTATCTCAATTTTTTGAAATTTCAAAGAGGCAAAAATACTCAATTATTTGAAATTTCAAAGAGGGAAAAATACTCAATTTTTCGCAACCAATAGCGAGTATTACAGAATGTTTTAACACCTGATATAAATTTGAGACCGCATGTTCCTACCAGATGTAAAAAAAAATTCCAAATATTCGTTACTGGTTGAGAAAAAATGAGTATTTTCTTCCTCTTTGAAATTTCAAAAAATTGAGATAGGTGGTAGTTGTTAAGCGAGGATATAATATATACAGGGTGTCCCAAAAAAGTGAATAAGCATTTGTTTCCTTAAATATTGTGCCTAGACATAAACTTTCAATTACCGAGTTTTATCAAATAGGATGGGAATTTGTGTGAAAAGATTTTGACTTATGTGGAAGATGAAATTACAATTTAAGAAAATTAAATTTTTATTTGTTCCCCATAGATAAAGTGTCAATGAATAAAATGTTCAGCTTACACTCATCTGCGCATCAGCTAACTTTTACGATTTATCTGCAAAACTTCAAGAGATATAGCAATTTTTAAATTTCAAGAGGCTGTTCACAAATTTATATTTACATGTTTATTGAAGAAATGCAAATTTATTCAACTTAGAAAAACTGCGAAATGAAAATATTTGTCTAGTAGTATATCATCTAATCATCATGGATTAAAAAAAATTTCCAGTGATGCATACTATTACTCACTTTCATTGGTAGATAGTTGCAACTATCGACTTGGTAAAGAATGGAAGTACAACTTGAGAAAATGAAAATTTAAGTCATAACGGAGAAATACAATGATATTGGAAAAAATATTAAATTATAAAAACGCATCTTTGTGCGTATTATTATGTTTTACCTAAAGTCAGAAGCGACTCTTCCATTAGGGCTGCAAAGTTGCAGAACTCACTAAAATTAATTTAAAAATTCGCTTTTATTCTTATTCGCATATTTCTCCACTCTGAGAGTTCGATTATCAACTAAAATAGATAGAAACGAGATAATAAGACACAAAATGAATGAAAAATTAAGACAGACATAGGATGGGGCTGCATACCAAATAGTTTTTTAATGCACCAAATTTCGCTCCTTGCGTACAACTAATTGACATAATGTGCGAAGCGGAATAGCTATCCTTTCTCCCTTTCAAATTATCCAGAACTGGATTTTCGGTTGCTCCGGTTTGGCGCTAGGCCAATTAATTTTCTTTTTCTTCTTTACTTTTCTTTTTCTTATTTTCAATCTCAACCAAGGTTCGCCTTAGCGCTCTTGATTTGTTTTTTTAAAATTTCTTCTCCATTGGCTGTTTTTAGAATTCGGATTCACTTTCTTGTTGCCTCAACGAAAATTTGTCTGGTTACTATTTGTTCGTTTTCTGTTGTTAAAGTCATTCACTGAAAAAAGATACGACAGTAATTTTCTAAAATACATTTGAGATCATCACAACTACAAGTTTGGGCTATTTAAAGGTAAAGCTATTTTTGAAAAATTGTATTTCAATCGCATTCAAGTAGTATTTTTATAGCACTGCTTCTTTCTACGCAGATGAGCCGTCCCTGCTTTGAATATTTTCCGAAGGTTCACGAGATGAACAATTTTTGTAAATACACTCATGTCCATAAATTAAGGATAATGAAGTTCAGGCAAAGAAAGAGACAAAAGCAAAACAAATTTGACTTATTTGTAAAGTCTATTTAATAAACAAAAGGTAAAGAGCAAAACAGATGCTATATGTTTGACATAATTAATAAAAATTGCGATTTTTACTAACTGGAGCAAATTTCAAAAAAGAACCTATTTACAAAAAACAGTATAACATGGTTAGAATGATGGTTAATACGGAGTATGTCTCCCGGACGATGCAATACAGGCCTTACAACGCCTAGGCATGCTGAGTATCAAATTATCAATCTGATCTTGGGGAATATTACACCACTCATCAAGCAATGCCCTCCGAAGTTCCGGTAGACAGGTGGGAGGGGGTTGACGGGCTGCAATTCGTCGGCCAAGCATATCCCACACATGCTCTATTGGATTCAAGTCCGGTGAGTATGCTGGCCAATCCATACGGGTGATATCCTCCGATTGAAGGCATTCGTCTACAATGTTTGCACGGTGAGGACGGGCGTTGTCATCCATAAACAGAAATTCAGCACCCATGGCGCCCCGAAACAAACGTACATGTTGTTCCAGAATGACATCCCGATAGATGTGGCCTGTCATCGTTACACTCTGAACATGCAGGTCAGTTCTGGAACCAAGAATAATTCCTCCCCAAACGAGCCATCCTGCACCACCGTAACGGTGTCGTTCAATGGTGTTCTCTTGGTGGTAACGGGTACCTGGCGCTCTCCATATGAAAGTCCGGCGAGAATCAGACTGCAAACTAAACCTGGATTCGTCGGAAAACATCACACAAGACCACTGTTGCGGTGTCCACAATGCATGCTCTCTACTCCAGGCTAATCGTAGGCGACAGTGAGTTGCGGTAAGTGGAACACATCTGACAGGCCTACGAGCATATAGACCAATGTGCCCTAAGCGTCTGTACACGGTCTGCCTTGAAACTGTCGTACCGGTAGCTGAAGAGAGCTGACGAGACAGGCCTGATGCTGTGCTCCGTCTGTTTCTTTTGGCAGTAACTGCCAAATACCGGTCCTCATTCGGCGTTGTAACTCGGGGGCGACCTGTGCTGTAACATCTACTCACATTACCATCATCTTGGAACCGTTGCCAAAGCCTGGAGATGACACTCTGGGCGATTCCAAGTTCCTCGGATACTTCCAGCTGGGTACGTCCACATTCCAGTCGTCCGATAATTCTACCACGTAAAAAATCATCCAAATGCTTCCTTTGTGCCATAACTATGCGGTTATTGCACTGAAAGGCTTTAAAAGCGCTTGTGAACAATTTTACTTCTTTGCCACCATTCCTTATATACCCCTCTCTTACGCTCTCGTCACTGTGACGTACTATCCGCGCCATCTGGTGGTTTCCTGTAATTTGCATATTCTTCTTCAAGATGTGTGTGATAATTCTACAGGTGAAATTTTTATTTTAGAGTTCAATTTCTGTGTGATTCTGAATTATCCTTAATTTATGGACATGAGTGTACTTCAATTAATGTAGTATTTGACTGCTTTTTAGATTTAACAAGAGCTAACAAGTACATTGTTATTTCCTATTTCCACTCTTTAAATAACTTATTGAAATATATATATTATCCCTAAAATGTACATCGAAACATTGGATCAATTAGCAGTGAGAGGTATGGAAAAGTGGTCTAAGTGAATATCTTTTGTCTTCTTGTATCTCGGTAAGTTTTGCTGATAGAAGCGGGCAACTTTGTATGAGAATAGATGAATGTAAGAGAAATATTTTACTGTCTGATTCTTTTGCAATATGGGAGCCGTATAAAAATTTAATTTTTTTAAACTTTTTATCGTCAATCTCCTTAGAGGTCATAGTGTTTTCATACAAATTCTCACTTTATTTGATGAGGCTTTGTAATTGGAAGTATATGTCTTGGACCAATATTTAAGGAAATAAACACTTGTTCCTCTTTTTTGGGACTCTCAGTATATATGTATTTATATAATAGATGTTATGTTTTTTTTTCTATTTTAGAGTTTTAGGTCGACTGAAGTAATTTCTTAATCATACAAATGGTAAAATTCTACGCTTGTATTTACATTTCAACTGTAATAGAACAGGACTTTTATGAAGTTCTTGATTCCATGGTCCTGAACATCCGTGATTTCACTATGGTTAAAATATATGTTGCATTAAAATTTAAGAAATAGACATTATTTACCTCATGGATCAAATAATTTTTAAAAAATTAATATATTCCATCGGAAAAAGCAAACTATGTGAAAAAAATTGATTAAAATTCTCTACTATTATATACATTACCGTTCCGAATTTTCTAGAACCTATATATATTACGGTATATTATAGCAATTATATTTCAGCATTAAACGTGATTCTGAAATCTATTCATTACTAATAGCAATGTATCGAAATATACTCACTATTTCGTCGCTGCTATAAATAAATATCCCTGTAATGTGCATTCACACCCATTGTGTTTTCAATGTAACCTTATAAAAGTATTTTAGATCGCATGGACAGATCATTACGGCTGAAAAATATGAAAAGGAAGTTGTAGAAAATGTCAGAAACAATGTGAAAATCTCAATTTCAAGCACATTGCTTATATATTTGAGACAACATTTTTATCCGCGTTGTAAAAATGTTTCGTCATTTATATTATCCCAATTACATTTCCTGTGAAGAAACTTATGAATTCATATAATATGAAAAATTATTATGCAGAGTCACAAATTAGAGAACACCTGGAGAAAAAGAATGTTGAAATTATGGAAGCGTTAACAGTAAGAGAGATGAAAGTAAAGATTTCATCGGAAATTCATGAAACTAGTATTACTAAAAATAAGAAAGAGAAAATTAAAACAGTATCTATTCTAGTATATGCGAAATGGAAAGATAAGGCGAGATCTGCTATGTTTCCATGAAACATATTATAAGAGGCTTATTTTAAATTCTATACACATGCGTTGTTCAGTATTATTCTTTTCAGAATTGATTGCACTTTAATGTAATATGAGTCTTGTTTGCGTTCTAAAATTATAACCTATTTTTTTTCAATTAATAACAGATTTTGCGTTTCTGCTCTATAGTTAGCAAAAAAATATAAATGGTGAAATGTTGCTTAATTTTGATTAATTTTAGTTGAATAATTTTATCATCGTTTTTGTTTCAAACTAATTTTTTTATCATTATGACTACGGATAGGATTGTTTTTGATTGAATAATATTCCTAAATGTTGATTTTAAATATATCAATGAATAGCACCATAGTGGTTGTCATTAACTTCATTTCTTTGTCTTTTTGTCTTTAGTGCATATCATTTTTTAATTTGGTAGATGGCTAATGAAATGGCAAGGTCACTGAGTTCTCAAGCCACCCACTACCGAGAAGATTTAGTCCCCCCCCCCGAATACCTATATGAAAAATAAACGAAGCTTTCCTATCTTCTTCCAGAAACATAACATTATTCTATACGATTTTTACTAGAATTGCTCATTTTGAAATTCTTCCTTCTTGATAATTGTTTTGAGTCAAGTAATCGAATCGTCAATTCGATCATCCGAACTTCCTTACAGCAAATTTTTCCTCGCACCTGAGTAAATTTTTTGATTACCTTTATCAAATTATTTAAACTAGCTAATTTGAAAACCAGCTTGATTCATTTCTGAGAAAAAGTTTCCATTAGTGAATTATCAAGCAAATAATGGATTTCGAAATCATTTTTAGCTTTCCAGTGTCTGCTGCATCAACTGAATATCAAATAATATAAATCAATATGGATTTGACTGTGTTAAGTAGTAAAAGACTTATTGAAATATTATTATAGTTCTGCGCCTTGTTTACCCACTTTTATTTAAGTTGTTTTATGTTTGTAAAGGTGGAATTTGTAATAGATTTTTCACAAAAATTTAAATGTAGTATTCCGAAATTTAGTACAGATGCAAGTTTGGAATTACGATAGAATATTTTAATATTTTTAGAATTTCATTGTCATCTTATCAATTGATTTAATTAAATTTTTATTTTATACGAATGGAGCCAGCTGGTAGAGAGTTTGAGAAAAAACTGATAGCAAGTTCCATGACATTTATTGCAATGAATCATTGATTAAATAAAGAAAGTTGAGTATCCACAAAAGTTATTTTATCCCGCTCTGACAAAACAATCGGCGAAACCAACCAGGCGGACAAAAACACAAATTAAAGAAAACCTGCAACAAATGTTGAAATTACGGGAGCGTTAACAATAACAGAGAAGAAAGTGAAGACTTCATGGGAAATTCATGAAACTAATATAAAGAATAAGGAAGAGAAAACTAAAGCAGTATTCTATATAAATAAAAACATAAGAATAGATCTGCTATATTTTCTTGAAATCCATTATAAGAGGCTATTTTAAATTCTACACACATGCCGGTTCGGTATCATTCTTTTCAGAATTCATTCGATCTGAATATAATAGGAGTTATTCATTTATTTATTTTTGCGTCTCTCTTCCGTAGATAGCAGCAAGATAGAAACAATAATATGTTGCTTAATTTTGATTAACTTTTGTTGAATGATTAATTTAATCATTGCTTTGTTTTTAAATTAACTTTTTATCTTTACGATTTCAAACAATAATTATTTTTGCTGAATACTAGCTTGATTATTCTTCTTCAAACTGGTATTCAAACAAGCTAATCTGAATATTTTGAAAAAGTAGAGCATAAGAAGAATAAATAAAGATTTTTAAACCACGCTTTTATTAATATAAAAAAATTAGAAAATACTTTTTATCAAAAATATAAACGTCAAAACATAATCGCAAAAACAGTATCTGTATATTATACAATATTAAATAAATTATACAAACAATATTAACAAATATCGCTGAATACAATATTATAAAGAAATTCAACCTTAATGGTTTTTTAAGAATGAAAACTCCTAAACATTCATTGAAAATTATAGTATATTATATGCACGAGTAAAATTCCAATTTCTTTAGAGTATTTCCGTCAGCGCTTCAAGGCTTACAGGACTTAGCTTACAAGACTTACTTACTTTGTTTTGGCTTTCAGATTTTTGATAAAATAAGCTTTTCTAAACTTTTTTTAAAGCTTTTATAAGATAAATCTGCTTTTTAGTACACTAATAAAAGCACTTTTAAAAACTTTATTTTTTTATTATATTATCCTCTATTTACACACAAAAATTTTCATACTAACACTTGCCTTATAATTTCTTCTACCGTATGCTTTCGTAGGTTAACACTGTTGTTCAAAAACCATGTAGTGGAAAAGCAAAAGACGGTTCCTAATACTGATTGTCAAGTAGAATGATATTTTTGGTTACATTCTGAATGAATTAATTCTCTCCGAGAGAAAAAAATATCAGGGAATTTCGAAAATAAACGAATAATTTTAGAACTGAAAAAGGACATCACTCTTATTCTCTCATTTTGGAAGTTTCTTCAACTGTGCGCTTTCTGCAAAGAACAAACATAGACTAAAAAAGACTAAAAAGTTCTTAAAAATTCTACAGATTTCTTCACATTTTTCTTCAGGTCCTTTAACATGTTTTGGCAAGTGTTAAAAATTTTTCTAGGAAATAAAAAAGGATTTGACATTTAATAAAATACATTTGTATAAGCTGTTAATGTTGTTTTCTATTTTAATGAGATTAATTTAACCACTGTTGCATTTATAAAACCACAAAAAGTAACGAAATAAGTGTTGCATTTCTTAAAGCACAAAAACTGATTTCATCATCTTTGCATTGATCAAAACCACAGAAAATGGAGAATGTTATTATATATGTCATTAAATATACATTTTACATACGTCAGTCCCTTGATGTGCATAAATTATAGCACATTTCAAGCTGGGAATATCAGCTGTAAATTATTTTTTGTGCCTCTTCACATAATTTCAATTTAAAAGATACACTATTACAGTAAATTAATTTTAACTGCTGGAAGAATAAAATGTTTCTTAAAAAGTACTGTGACTCTTCTTCTGAATATTTTTTCATAATGTCGACAATGAATAAAGTAATGATATAAATAACAAATAAATTATATGCAAAAAAATGACAACAAATGAATGATTACAAATCAATTATATATTGAATGTGAAAGTTGATTCAAGAGATTGATAAAATGAATTCATTACAAGGGACTTTTTAGGCCAACAGTTATTATTTTTTCATGTACAGAGTATACAGAGACGAAGTATTTTAATCGTCAAAAAAATATCGAAGTCGATATTTTGATGAATCTCCATCTTTTTGACTTATCTAAATCAGAGAAAGATATAAATATTTGGATATACTTTTATAGCTTATAATTTTTGGTATCGCTTCCGTCTGTGAACACAATAACTCAGAAACGCAACAAGTTTGATGAATGAAATTTTATAAGTGGTATTTACACCAAAACTGAAGATTTCTAACAAATGCTACAAAATCTGTCTAAATCTAACAAATTTTACATTTAAGATTTCTGACAAATTTTACAAAAACTTTCTGTTTTCGACCTATCTAAATCCGAAAAGGTTAGTTTTGCAATTGTGTCCGTCTGTGAACACAATAGCTCAGAAACGCAACAAGCTTGATGAATGAAATTTTATATGTGGTATTTATACCAAAATTGAAGATTTCTAACAATTTTTACAAAATTTCTCTAAAGGAAATCTGTCAATCTGTCCGTCCGTGTGCAGTCTCCGATAACTAAAAAAACATAACGAGCGAGAAAGATGAAATCTGGTTTGATTACAAGAATTGCAAATTTGTATCAAATTTTAGACGAAATGCCTTAACGGAAATACTGTCTGTTGATTCTTATATTCATGCTTATATGAAAAATATTACTCCAAAACGTAACAAAATATAAGATGGATATAAACGCAACATTTCATCTTTACACCAAAATTAAGTTATGCCTCTAAGTTTCGTCTTAACCCAAAGCTTAGATTTGCATGTTTGTTGGTCTGTGTGAATGCGAACACGATAACTCAAAACAACACGAGCAAGATAAATTAAATTTGGTTTGGGTTATTGGTACCACAATTGTAGATCTATATTAAATTTTAAACCCAATCGGACAGTGGGAAGAATTCGAAAGTGGAAACTCGATAAGTTTCATTATAATACGGAAGAAAAAAAAATTCGCGTCGTATTGTGTCAGTATACGGGAAAGTCTAGCTGAGAAACTCCCTTCCGGTGTTTTACTCTGAAACTGATACTACAAAAAGTTAAGTAATAAGACTGCACATCCTACTTTTTTTTAAACATACATTTTTTTAAATGGTTGACAGTATTCTTTAAATAAACACACATTTTCATTTTATAGAATGTTTTTATTAAAAGAAAATAGTATACAAAAGACGAGGATTGACTATAACATGATCAATAAATGAAACATAAAATGATAATTAATGATCAGTATTTTTATCAACATAAATTGAAACAAAGGAAAATAATGATAAAGGAAATTACAGTTTTTAAATTAATACTTCCCATTGATATCATTCCCGAAATTTTTAATTAGCACCTGGAAGTCTTGTTCAAACAGAGGAACTGAACAGAATATATAATAATTCATTCAAAGGATAAAAAAAGGCAAATGATGTTCACACAATGAATCCTACTCGATTATTAAAACAATATATTAGAAATGTCCTTAGATTTTTGTCAAGATTGTGTTTTCTATCCTGTAAAACAGGAAAATAATTTTATCCTTGTATACTTTGCAATAAAGAGTATTTCACATAAATGAATTTTCAGTCGAAGATATGTACTGACAGGACTTAATAAACACCTATCTATATATGAATTTAATGTGCAAGCAAATAAATATCTGCTTTATTTTATTATGCAATTTTTAAATTCTGGAATTCTCCGAAGTAAGTCTTCATTGGAGATTCAAAAAAAAAAAAAAAGAAAAAAAAAACTTGCGTTTTTATTGCAATAAAAACTAGCTAGACTTTTTGTATACTACAACGATATGGTACGTTTTGATCTACCTGTTATCTTGAAGAATGCCAAATATGCGTTTTGGGCGTCTTACTATTTACCGAATGGGTCCAAAATTTATACAGATGTACAATTATGGTGAAAATGGAGTAAATTCATGCTCATATGATAAATGTAAAAAGACCCACTCAAATTCAAATTTCGAATATACTACGCATCATGTAAATGTCCGCTCGTAGCGGTTAAAAAAACAAGAAAAAAATTCTTCGTTGATTGAAAAAATTGTTTATTTTTGATAATATAATTATTGTTTTACCTTCAGAACTTTCATGAAGGTCTATTTTTTTATTTCCGACGCGTTCTTATCCGAAACTCGTTGTTAATCCAACTTTACTTAGATTCGAACCTTGTTAAGAACATTCTTCTCACTGATGAATGATTGTACAACGAAGATGAAGGAATAAATACCTACAACGATCATTACTTTAACAATACGAATCCTCTTTTTTTGTGAAGCACACCACTATAGGAACTTTTCTGTGTCCTTGTAGTGTGGAATTTGGAAAGGAAAAGTCCTTGATCTAGTCTTACTAAAGCACTCTTACAGTTAAAAAGTATATGCAACATATTTAGTACTTATTATTAGAATAGCTCAGTTATACATAGAGTTTCAGACAAAGCATTTACAGAATGCTTTGTGAAGTGGTTTATTTCAATCGTATGTCTATGATTTTAAACTACATTTATTTGTCCCTTAACATGATCTCTGCATTTGTAATGCCTTATTTAGATATATTTGTAATGCAAATTTTTCATATACGTTAACATATTTTTGATCTAAAGAACTCCCTAGTCAATTTGTATATGGTCCCTATTTTCACTGATGTAGTAACGTTTATTCAAATGGTAGGAAAATGTGGTATAAATATTTTTCCCTTTATTATAATTCAGTTAATTTTAAATATACAATCATGAAAACGAAAAAGTTTCCAATTGACCAATTTTATTTAGGGGTCATATCACAATTTAAATTGTGTAACTTTTTGAAAATTAATAGCATGACTAATTAATTAACATAATCTAATTTTTACCTTTTTACCTTATTTTGGACACTTTTGCAATTTGCAATGACTATTTATCTTCAACGGCTGAAAAGCTAAAATGATTTTCAACCTTTTTGCTACACCCTGTATATCCACCTTCTCAGATTTTAGACACAGTTTATGGTTAGGTTATCTTTATATGCATAATGGAAAAAGTATAGTTGTAATATACACCAAGCTTTTTTCAAGTTCAATTCATACGTCAGAAATAAATTTCATTCCACTTGTGCGCATGCATGGTTGCTACACACCATCTCTGTAGAAATCATCATTTCATTTCTAAATCTCCCTCTCTGCTTTCAAGGCTGGAAGAACAGGTGAAAAAAATCCCATGTATCACATTGTTTTTGACATTATTAGATCAATACATCCCCGCGGTAGACGATCTCCAAGAGCATTCGTCTCAATATTGTAGGAAATAAAATCGATTGGTTTCTGTGTTGGCAAGACGCTATCCCAGAGGGGGGTTCTCCACTTAGACAAAGTATCCATAAAAACACGGAAGAATAAGAGCACTATTAAGCAGTGTAATTACCTTAAGTTGCTTTGACGGATTCCCATTAATGAGAATAGGTTTTTGAACTGTAAGTGCTCATTTTTCTTACATTCCTAATGACATCCAAACCTAAGAAGATTTATAGAATCAATGATAAACATATGTCATTAGTCTGTCTGTAAAGATAAAGGCAGACAAAACTATGGAAATAGTTTTTTCTTGATATCATAGATATCACGACAATCAATAAATGTTGGTGTGATAGTGAATGATTTCCCACAAACGGAGGAAAGAGTTTTTGCTTGAAGTTGAAAAATTATAGCACCGGTGTTTATTTAGCTCCTTTACAGTTCTACAAATATAAAGCAAAATATTCGTGCCCTTAGGAACCAAATAATTGGTTAATGTAGGGTTTCTTGAACTTTTCTCCCTGCCATCATTCCTTTTGGTTTGAAAATTTTTCGCGATCAAATTTCCAGTAGAAAAACCTGTTGTGACTCCGAAGTTGGAAAGTAAAGAAGAAAATGAAACATTAATACTTGATATCTAAAAGTAAGTGCAGTTTCTAATTGTTTAGAAACTTTTAAAAGAAAACTTTTCAGTCTTTTAAGTTCAAATCTCTTTCTTAACTATTTTTGGTGACGAATTTTGAGGAGTCCAAAAGAAAAAAGTGAGAACTCTTTCGTTCATAATCTCTTTTTGTGCGACGTAACATCAGGTCGCAGTCCACAGTTTGTGAAGCCCCTGGTTATTGTAGCAGTAAAAATAACTACATAAACGATGAAATTGGCAAAGGGTATATATATGATTTAAACTTATTTGCGGTAATTGATCACCATCGATGATAAAATAAAGCTTCATAATCGCAAAGAAAACGTAGGCATTTTCTCTGGCATGACGAAATATGAATGTTACACTGATTGATAACTGATTACCAAGCAGTGGATACAATCCAAGGCAAAACAGAGGGGCACAAATGCACGTATGGGCCTGTGGCGATTCTGTGGCATGAGGAAGTGATTATGTTACATCATTGATTAGTAATTGATTATAACGCAGAGGACACCTATAGCAGTTCTCTGGCATGAGAAATGATAGCGGTACATCGACTGGTAATTGATTATTATGTTGAGGACATTATCAAAGACAAAATAAAAGCGCATCAATATAAATAGACCTTTGACAATTAATTCTATGGCATGCGGAAGTGGTAACATCACCTAGATTAATAAGTTATTCAAAAGATAAAGCCTCACAGTTTTTTTTTTCCTTTGAAGGCAAGTATTGCATTAAGAAAGCAAAGTATTGATCTGCTTCATCATGTGACAATTGCCTATTTAGTTATTCATTAAAGAAACGTTATCTTATCTTTAAGCTTTGGCTTTGTATGTGATGGTCAGATGGTTGGATTGTATTGTGCTTTTATGCATCCACAGTATTCTATCGGTAATTGTTTGAGACTAATAGCATATATTATAACAATACCACGGAATGGGATATAAAGTTCCAAGGATAGCTCATTGTTGGAAGCACTACATCGTATTTGTTGAGAATTATTTATAGTAGTGAGAAAATCTGGCAAATACAAATATAGATCTTTCTTCCCGAGATGTAGATTGTAGAGATTGATCACAGTAATCAAACTCCTAACTATAGACATTCAATCACTTAGATCAGAATTCATTAATAGTATACTTTTTCTTCAGGATATTTTTTTTTTTTTTTTGTTTCATCAATGTTTGAATGGGAACCAACTCAATATAGGAGAATCGCCGTAACGTATTTTGTCTTCTGTGTTGTGCATAGAGGAAGATCATATTAAAATACTATCCACTAACTGCATTATTCTAGTGCGAAAAAAAAATCTTCAATTATAAATTCTAATTTCTCGTCGCTGATTTAATCTTGATGGAAGACTTTAACTTATATTTATTAAAATATCAAATTTGTTCTGGATCATTATTCTGACTTTGGACAAAATTTCTCAATATTTCAGATTGATAGGATAAATCCTTTGCGTAATTCACGAATATTTTGAATGTTATAATACACTTTTGGTATCAGTTCATATTCAGTTGTACAATCATATTAAAAAATTAAGTATTCATATTATTCCAGGGAAGTAATGTAAGTAAAATTATTCATTAAATTTTATTCACTGTTAGAGTAATTCGAATGCTAAAATTCAAGAAACAAACCTAGTAGCTTAATTACACTGGACAACAAAAAAATTTGTTTCATGTTGCTTGAGAAAGAAAGGGTTATACCTATGTATTTTTGTGCCCTGATTTAAAATCTGTTAACCGTTTTTTTTTCCATTACCCATAGTTTTTGAGCAACGTAGTAACTCTTATTATATACATTAGGAAATCATATTAAGCTTGCAATATTTACACAGGCATATTAAAACGTTACAAACCTTCATGTTCTTGTGTACTTGACCTGTCGACTGTGCTTGGCTTGAGGAATATCCCTTTTCAATGTCCAACAATAGTCGGCTAACATTTTGAGATTCCATTTCCCTTGGTGACGAGCTTCCATATTCGAGATATCCTGTTGGAACCGTTCACCATGCTCGTCGCTTACATGGTTTTGTCGGCCTTTAGCAAGTTATTGACGATTTGCCTGTAGTTTTCCTCTTTGTGATTTCCGAGAAAGTTTTTTGCTAACTCCTTAAACGATGTCCATATGCTGCGGCTTCCTTCTTAGTCAGTTTTCTCTCAAACACCGGATCCTTCATTATTTGTCTAATTTGAGGCCCAACAAATATGCCTTCCTTAATTTTTGCTGCACTCACTTTTTGAAACTTCAGACGTAAGTATTGAAATCCACTTCCTCCACAGCCCATCGCTTTAACAAAATCCTTCATCAAACCTAATTTGATGTGCAATGGAGGCAAGAGATTTTTTTCTGAGGCAACTAGTGGTTCGTTCTCTACATTCTTCACACCAGGTATGAGGAACTGTCGCTTGGGCCACACCTTCTTGATATAGTGCTTTTTTCTGTACCTGTGAGTCTTGATGCCAGTAACTCTGACTGATTTTTTGATAAGTTCAGATCGCTCATCAAAACATTGAGATGAGACTGACTTATTAAGTGAGGAATCTCGATCCAAAAAGACCCGTTATAATTCTTGACGTACAGCCTTTTCTTTAAGAAAATTATATTTGTATGAGCATTTCAAACCCAAACATTATCTTCTTGGCCAGCAATTAATTTTTTTCGGAAAAAATTTTTGACACAAGATCCGATATATTTCAATGACATTTTCTATGTGCATGTAAGCAATTACGAGCAGTGTTGCTGAAAAACAGTATGTTTAGAGGTTTTTCTAGATTATATTCGGGTTCAGTGACCATAAAAATACCATTATCAGTTAAAATCTCAAAAGCAACAAAAATTTATCTCGGCTACGACATTGATTCAAATAAAAGAAAGGAGTAGACAGAGGTTTTAGTGAGCCTCCATGTTGCAAGACATTGGAGGGTCATAGACAAATTCTGATTGGTTTTTCGAATTCAGAGCGTGAAAGTACATAAGAATTAGTTAAAATCATAGGGCAACAAAATGGTTGTTGTCCAGTGTTATTACAGAGGGAGTAACTAATCATTACTCCCTCTGACTGCGTATTTTTAAAAATTACTATTAGATACAAAGTTTGCAAACGTGTTCAAATACTGTTGAGCCAAGCGGGTTGTTATTTATATGCAAAGCTTTATTAGTATAATATAATCCAACTCTATAAAAGTACTAAGTGGACATATTAGCCTGTGAAATCGCAGGATGCAGCAGAAAATATACTTGTTTCCAACCCTCGGAAATCGTGAGATACGCAGTCAGAGGGTTCATAACTAAGAAGTATTTAATTAAACTAAAAAATTAACATTTTTGGCCATATATGTTTGTACAGCATAAAGTTACAAAAATTGAAACTTTGCAGCCAAAATTGGTTTCAGTAGAGATAAAAGCAAATTAATGATGCTTTGAAATTCCGTTGTCTGATTAAACACAAGTAACGTATGTTATATAAACGTATTAACATACATAAGTAATATATGTTATTTTTTAACATGTTGGCCGTCGAATGAATCAAGCACGATTCACATTCCATTTGTTCCGTATACAGAGTGAATATGTTTTCTTCTCACTGATATTTTGGTTTCAGGCTATGTTGCTCACCTATAATTCATATCTGAATGAAGCGCTTATGGGAAATGAAAGAATTAGGCCTCTTTAATAAACACATATTGACTTATTTAATAAACTTATATAATGTTAAGTTTTTAAAATAAGTTTAATAAACTTATATAGTTGGCGAGCTAGAATTTCAATAAAACGGATGAACACAATAGCAGTAGTAGATTAATGTTTATTTTTAATATATGTTACAGGGTAGAAAGGAAGGGCGATAGTGGGTAAAATGTAATATGCGAGAAAAGCGTGTTCAAAGTTTTATCAGTTTCAAGCCAATTTTGCCATTCCCTGTAAAACAAAACAGGTTTTTAGCATATGAACACCGTCGAAATCCTTCAATCAATATTGTTGGACCACTATACGCCTTTCTTACCAGCAAGTACAGTATCATTTTTCATCGGGTATGGATCGTTATTCGGTAGTCTTCAAAAGAATTTATGGTATAGATATTGCAAGAATACAACACAAAAGAATTTTGCAGAAAAAAAATTGAACCCTTTATGTAGCAGAATTATTGCTCGTATCTCAATAATGTTGACTGCAATATAATATCACTTCCTAATCTAAAGATTTTCCGTACGTGTGTGATTCTGGTTTGACTAGGTACTGGGCTACTTTATCGGATATCAGCACGTGCATCATGCAGTAATCGAATTGCACAGATAATCCCCCGAAAAGCTTGCTTTCCCCACATCCGTATGAACCCCTAAGCCCTCGCTGCTAACACTACTTCCATTAGCACCTTTTGGGTTCTGACGACACGCAAATCGTGGATATCCTGGCAACTATAGTTCTATTGAATTAGTATGCAATCATCTTCTTTTGACAATATGAAGCTAAAACACTCTCGTGGTAGGTCTGATCTCCTCAGTCATAAGCTTGTTCAAGTTCTCTTTTTTTCCCTCCCCTTCATCCCATCCATATTATCAAGGATACCATGAAGCTAGAACCATTCTTAAGAATGTACTTTCTGTCTGCATCTAGAAATCTTTATCTCGCTGCATATGATCATTCATGCACTAATTCAAAACAAAATTGACTCAGATTGCTTTAAAGATTTAAGAATATCATCTTGCTAGAATAAAAAGGAAATAATTCTCTTAACTATTAAAATTATTATTAAAAAATTGTCATTTAATTGAAATAATTTTTACATTAAAAATTAAACAATAATAATATAACTACGTTTGCTAAAATTAAGTTTAATTGGCCCGCATATGAACATATATTGTAGTGTTTATATATTTATAAACGTGTTAATTAAACGATATGTTGGATAAATGGTAATTATAACATAAAATTATTTATTGCATTTAAATATTATAATCAGTAAATTAAAATAATAATTTTATTTAAAAAACAAGCAACTATGATTTAAGCATGGCTTGCATATCTTATATGTTTATGTAAGAGTCGGCTAAATGTCCTGTCATCTAAGTAAGAGTCTCGTACTACAGACCCTTGCTGAGAAGTTAGTCCGACATGCTCTACGAAATTAATATCTGTTTATGGTTAGAGTCGAAACCTTCATTGCTTACTGACAATTCAACGGGAAAGATTTTCGCTTAGAATTTGTAATGGCATGTTACATTTTTTCAGGTTCCTCGCATTCACTTAGTTGACTATGGTACGATACGTTCTCAGTCTTCTTCACTGGTTTCCACCGTTTTGGGACTTCGATTCCACGTCCAGCAGCATCATCTGCGACAAGGCGAGCTGAGGTTGCGTTGCGAATCGACCCTGGCCAGAGAGATTCTGCGGAGGAGAGAAGAAGTGATCTTCGAAGGACGACATGAAACAGCAGACCTTCAAGTTGCACAGATTGCTAAATCAGGTAATCTTTATTAACATTGATTCATAAAGCCTAACGTATTATTTATTGACAGATGAGTATCAAACAATTTCTGCAATCTTCAACAAAACATTGATCCATAATGCTTAAAATGTGGTTTGTTGACTGATGAGTATCTAAAGCCGAAACGAGAGTTAAGGAGTGGAGCCCGCTGCGGAGCAGTAGCGACCTCCAGTCGACAAAAAAACTTGAACAGGATGCACTAGGTATCTTCAGAAGTGAGAGTTCGTCATGACTGTCTGGTTGTGAAGCAGTGGCGAGAATGAAGGACTGATGATATTAGAATTTTAGTGCCGAGGCACTTTTACTCAGAATGAGTGCAACAACAATGAAAAAACTTTATGTACTAATACCTTTGGAGGTGATATATGGGGAAACTGGAGCCAGCATATATGGTGGAACTGGAACTGGTGGAGGAACCAATCAGAGTGGAGCAGATGAGCAGTGGGCCATTAAGCATTTAGCACACTAGGTCTTTTTCCTTCGTCTACCGTGAACGGTTCCTCTCATAAACCGGTTTTTCACCGCCGATATCAATGACGATTGGTCAGTACTTTCAGATGGAAGAGCAAAACTCGTGCTCTCTGACGGAAAATTCAGCCGTGTGTTGTGGGCTTTAGAATTCCGGTAAATTTCAATATAACATTATTTCAAAAAGCTTAAGGTCAGCTTTATCTAAAATCACGAAACCTTATAGCAGATTATTCAAATTTATAGAAGGAAATTCGAGATTTTTAATAATTTTGGAATTTTTACTTTGTCGCTATATAATGGAATAACTAATATTAACATTAAAGCCTAATTAAAAGTTGATGTTACCCGATATTACAGATAAATGCTTATATGAGACACTGAAATGGGTGACTATTCAGTACGGAAAATCATGAAATTGAGGTTCTGCCGTAAATAGAAGAATTGAAATTTTACAGGGAAAGCAGGAATTACAGTTACTAGAATATAGAAATAAATGTGACTCATTTTTTGAACACAGATGAGCGTAAAGTTTAGTAATTAATGATAAGAATGGAGCGTGATTCTAAAGCCTTATTTAATTATTTTGTTTTTGTAAGCTAATAATTTTAGAGAATTAGTCATGGTAACAAATTGCATAAATGCGAATTTTTTAAAAAAATTCATAGTTTAAGCTACAAGTGTGAAGTTGATTAATATGCACAGAATTCTTTATAAAATAGCAACCAGATATATGAAATTTTGACGAATGAAACTTCTTAAAGGTTTTTCTTAAAGGATAAAAGTTGTGAGATATCTAGCGATTATAATATATCTTCTTTCAGGCAAATCTCATCAAAATTCAAACAAATACATAAATGGATTTTTCTGTGTTTTCGTTTTTTTCTGCATAAATACAATGAATCTGCCTTTAGGAGGACTCCTTTGTATAATTCGTGAATGTAGATTAGGCTTACTAAAAGCGGAATTTCCATGTGGTTGTACAGCTTTATATCCGTCTAAGCATTGCTGAATTTCAAATTGGAATGTTTGTGCATGAAGATATCATTTTAATGCATAAATGAGTCTTAACTCACGCATAAACGAGTAATTACATCTTTATGGTCTTTCTTTTTTTCTATTTTCAGTGTCTTCAGACAGTATGAAGTGCGCCTCTAGCATCTGTATGCTGCTTTCTTTACTTTTGATACTCCATTCACTATATAGAATGTCGCCAGTAATCAATGATACATAACATGCATTTCCATTAACCTAAAGCCCAGGACCTATTTTCTACAAGTAGAAGACTGAGAACGCAAGCATAAAAAAATTACAATTTGGATACATTTTTGCGCGTTATTCAACACTACGTCTGCTTCACCGATATTATTCCTTCGGACGATGGCGCTTCATAAAGAGTTTTTCGAAGAAGCTACGTGAAACTCCTGTGCATATGTAAAAACACTATGTATTCATATCTGAGGAACTGCTCATTGTGACTAAGTTCTTTCAAAATAATAGAAAACCCCTTATTTTCGATCACAGAATGGATACAGGAATTAAAATGGCGTCACAGACTGAAACCATGGAAATTATGAAGAAAATTGTCTTCAAAAAATATGAGACTGCTATGAACAATAAGGATTCTTATCCTTCCATGCTGTATTTAGATTTCAGTAAAATTATCTGCAGTTTGGGTAAGAATACACTTAGAAAAGGAAACGAAGTTGATGGATTGATAATTATTTAACTGCTGTTCAAGTTATGTATTTTCTTCCTTCGTTATTTGTTTCATTTTCTTGCATTCCTTTTACTATTACTTAATAATAATGGAAATATGGGATTCTAGAAGAAATTGACACCGAACTGAATGCAATTCCAAGAAAAATGGAGGAATATATATGAATCATTCCTCTTTAACTAAGCCGAGTGAAGATTTCTGTGTTTGTTCTATAGGATTGTGTTCTAAGAAAGACTTTTAAATAAAAGGTATGATAGGTTTACAATCATAATGTCAAATAACATAACTTAAACGAAATGCGACCAATTTAGCTCTACAACTTTGCTTTATGTGACAGTAGATTACCAATTTGTAAATGCTGAAAACTTCTAGCAAATTTTCCTGCAAACAAAATATATCGTGTAAACTCTGAGTGATTGTGTATTGGAACATTCATATTTAACTATTTATCATCATCATTATGTACGTTATATTGTATTTCAATGTTTCATTTTCATCCTGTATTGAGAATAGACTGTTTTAGTAAATGAAGTATTGTAATCACTCCTAGGTGGCTGATTCATTCTATATAATTTCACATCCTAGGCTAATGATTTAGTCAAGCATATTGTATAACAGTGGTGACTTCCATACTGAAAAAATAGCAGTGAACACACACAATAAAAATTGAGGTAAAAAAAAACTAATATTCGCTCAAATATTTTTCATTTTATGCGAAGCATTTCTTCATACAATGTTAAAGACAAAACCATAAGTATTTGCAATAATAATAATAAAATCTCTGCACCTGAACGTATGTGTGAGAGGGATGAGGGAGAGCCCCATTTGGCTTCCATTACTGTTTTTATCAGCATATTACAGCATTATCCAGTGCTGAGTTTGGATACGAATGACGGTTTAGTTTTAAAATAACTTCTAAAACCATTCAGTTCAAGGCTAGTCATCATATATGGTGTCAATTAATTGGTTCAACTTCAAAAATATCTAAACATGCTTTCACTTTCTTAGAGCTATATTTTTACTGCATGTTTTATAAAAAGTGCATCATACTTTTCTTTTTTTGCTTCAAGTTATTAAATTCTGTACCAATTACATTACATAATTAAAGAGAGTGGTATATTCTAGTTGAAGATGTTTATAATCAATTCATTAAAATAATTATTGAGGCATTTGAAAAAAAATGAGTATATTTAATGTCAGGATAAACATTGGGTTAACAAAAAATATTTTAAGGAAAAAAAATGAACAAACAGATAATGGTTTTTTCTCTACTTACACACCATTTTGTTATCTTACTATTTAATCATTAATAAAAAAGATGAAAAGAGAAAACAGTTAGAAGCAGAAGGCAGCTGCTTTGTGTTTTTAGAACAGATGTGTATTACATTATTAAAAATACGCTTAGCAAGTATTTCTAGTATTCAAGTATTTTTTTAGAACAGATGTGTATTAAAAGTATTAAAAATACGCTTAGCAAGTATTTCTAGATTCTAATTGTTATATGTTGGAGGAAAAAGCGGTTTGCTACAGAAACTATTATATTTAACAGTGGAAATATTAGATTTTCTTTCTCTTACTCCTCACCGCTATCAGAAAAGCATAGTACCAAAAGGGCTGGTTCATATTATATGCTTGACCAATTTCCTGGTTTGATTCTTCTTCCACGTCTTCAGCATGAGATTTTCGGTTTACATATTTCAGGACCAAAAGTAAGTAAACTCATTCTTCGGATCTACGTGTTAAAGCAATCCTCATTTTTCAGGCATCTACCACATAATTAGCGATACCTCATCCATTCGACCGACACCCGCGTAAGCTGTAAAGTTCCAAATGATCTCGAAACGTTTACGGTAAACAGTGAATTCTCCCTTAATAGCCGGATAAGTCCTCACGTTCCAACGCAACAACTACCACTTGTCCGGATTAGAACTCCGGCAGTCTCGTTCGACAAAGCCCAGAACACCTATTTCGCTTTCTATCTTGTTGGTGAAACAAGAGAACCATCATGTTTCGAGAACTCATCGTCTTCGCCATGATTATTGCACGGCGGATCTTAAACGCACCATTCATTCTTGGGATTCTTAAATGGAAAGTTTAGTCATCAAATGTTGCAAATAGTGTATTTAGAGGGGATTCTTTTCCTGGAATTTTGAATTTAGGGCAGTAATTTGGATCATTTTGAGTTTTACATTATTATCTATAATTTGGAAATTTTTCGTAAATTAATTATTTCTCAAAGACAACATTCTTCTTGGAATTCTTAAATGGAAAGTTTAGAAATTGAATGTTGCGAATTAAGAGATGATTTTACCCCAAGTCTTGGTACAGAATATTGAGTTTTGAAGAGAAAATTGAGTCATTGTTGAGTTTTTATTTTTATCTGTATTTTAGATGTTTTTCGTTTCGCGAGGTAATAGCTTTGGTTACAGAAGCAGACACAAGAAACATACTTGAATTTCAACGCCATTTATTACCTTTATGAATTGGAGATATGCTAAGAAATTTAAATTAACGTAGGATCATAAAGTGGAACGTAGACTGACCTGTATGGAAGTTTTATTGCTCTTATTATCACAAAGAAACTAAGGAATTTAATTTCTCCACTTAGCAAAATAGAAACCAATTATATAAAATCTGAGAAGTTGCCTTACTTCAAAATGAAGTAAAAACGCATGACGAGCGACAGTCACATAATGATTTTGCAACTAAAACTAATTGCAAAGCGAAGAAACAAATAAATTGAGTTTCTCCATATGGTGATATCATAAAATCTGAAAAGATGTCTCAGTTCAAAATTATCTTTATACATCACCCTGGGTCACATGCTAATGTTACAAATAAATCTGATTACGAAACATCACTTTTATTTCTTATAAATTATCTTAATCATCAACAATTTATTATTGATAGGATAATTCCTAATTAATATCCTATCAACTACCTTAACTTATCCAGATATCTTCCAGTATTTATTGCTTCATACCATTTACTTTCTATCCTACATTTGTTAGTAAAAGTTGTCATCACCCATCAGAATAATCAGGAATACCTTATCACATTGCAGCTTAATTAACCTATAAGTTAGCAGAAAGTGTTAGTTTTGAGTCAACGAATTGATCGAGGGTAAATTTTCAAATTATTTCTGAATTTTATTTTTAACATTTTGTTGGTTTATTATTTTTTATATTTTATTTCAACCCACATACGTCATTTAAAAACCAAAAATTTATTGTTTTTCTAATATCAAATGATCTATTGAAACAGAAAATTCCTTGTCAAAAAATTCTGAAGATAAATCCGAGATTACAGATTTTTAATAAATTCAGCATAATCAGGATTCAAACTCGAAAAACTTCTCAAGCAAGTATTTTCCGTCGAACAATAAAAGTGTCTATTTTCTGCTTTTTTTAAAGGAAAAATATGCTACTAAGGGTTCGTTCATACAAGCCTTTTATTTATTTTACAAGTGTACTTCTGATTATTTCTTTTGATCCAGGATACAGATACCTGTGACTCGATGAATTGTCAAGTCTAAAATCACCAAATAAGGTCTGGTACTTTCATAGATTTGAGTGCAGAGATTAATGTAATATTTATGTATCGTCTAACATCGTTTTAAAAGCAATTACAGAATATTCTAGCTAGAACATTCTTATCTTCAATTGCATTGTTGATTGCAGAAACGATTCGAGTCAATAATATCAAAATTCTGTGAGTGTTTATAAAACTGATTAATTTTGTAAATCATTGATTTAATTTTTTTCCTAGCAGATTTTATATGACTTTACTCGACTCTTGCCATTTCTTTACTCATTATGTAAATACTTCTTTGGAATGTGATAAAAGCATAAACGAATGTTGAAAAAAATGATTTATGTGGTTTTTGTAATAAACGACTCAATTATTAGATTAAAATCTAGTTCCAAATTTACTCTAATGGCTAGTGAACTCGGAACTTATTACTTGAAACAGCTGTATAATAATGAAAACTATACCTAAGTAGGCATATGAAACTCCAGATTTCCACATCAATATAAATTCTCATAATGTAATTCAAAATTACATCATTAACTTTTGTTATCCAAGTGCATACTTTTGTACATATAAATTTGTACAGAAATTAGTCAACACTTTCCGTGTTCATAAGCGAGCACTTTTGAGTACTTGCGTGCGCTGAAATAGCATAATATTCAATTTCTTAGAAATATTGTATGACTAGAATAACAAATGCATGAGGTATTATTACGCAGAATAATACTTTTTCACGAGTCTATAAATAATTCCAGTTTTCAACCTTTTTGTTTTAGAAATCATTTAACACATCATATCTGATAGCTCCACGCATGAGTTTTAAATTTTAATGCTTTATAATAATTATTAGCTTCATTTTTATGAATTATAATCCAGATATACTTAAAATAAAAGCTTTCTCTTCTATGTTATCTAATTTTTTTTCTCAGAATACGTCCAGGAAAAAATTCGGCAAACATTTTTCCCCAAAAAAAAGATTTACTGTATCTTTCTTCGCATTAAGAAATAGTCATATAATGTTTATTTCCAATGAGAAATGTACCAATTTTTGGTTTTTTGGAACCAGAGAACAATGTTATAAGTTGATACTGAGTTTAATAATCGGTATATTTGTATTAATGGTAAGAATCATTAGTTAACTCAAATTCAATTGCTTTTAATCGTCAAATGATTCGATTCTTTCCGTGCGTGATCACTAGAGCATTGTCCTTTCATAGGTCATAAAAAAATCCCTGACGTCATCTTCAAGAAAACGGAGTACTTCAATATTGTCTGGTGGTCATGCATTATTTAGAAGATGAGGAAGCTGTCAGCAGATGTTATTGCAGGAATTACTCAGCAACAAAGCTTTTCCCCATGCCTCATCAACGGTAGCATTCGAAGGAAGAATATTGTGTACGATAGGATTAAATACGATTTTGAATAAAATATTAAACACTTTATTAAAGCTTAACTTAAGCTTTTGTCAGTAAATAAATTAAGATAGCTATTTATTCAAATTTTAGTAATATTTTATCTTTAAGAGTCTGAACAGCTATGAAAATAGAATTTATTTTAAAATGAGATCATAAGTAAGCTATTTTTATAAGAAAATAAAGGGTAAAAATAAAGCCTTCAAAATACAATTATAAAAATAAGACACATAACTATCAGCATATAGAAGTTTTGCAAAGCTTATAATTTCAGATAATCGTTGACTCTTGGAAAATTGCTCAGATAATCATTACTTATTAGCATAATTCATAAATAGTTTATTATGGTTGAATAAAGAGAATTTAACGTTCATGAATATTAAAATTCACGAAGGGTAAGCGTTTAAGTCTCGATAGAACATAGCTTTCAGTTCAAAGGCTGAGTAGTCTTTTGTATTATTAAAATTTTATTTTTCTGCTTTTTAAAAGAATTTAAAGAAATGCTCATGATTTGAAAAGTAAAATGTGTTATTCAATTTAACTTAATAATTTAAGATTACAAGTTAAAAATCAACAGAAAATAAAATAAATTAGTTTTACTAGATATTAAAATTTCAAAACTGTAATTTCAGTTTACTTATCTATTATTTTTTACAGTTATCATGCAATTAATATATCTCAATCAATTATATTTATCACGGAAGGCAAACTTCAGTGAGGGTTTCTTTCAAAAGAAATATTATTACGTTACAAAAGCAAGAAATAGTAACAGAAGTGCATTTTTCCAAGATAAAAATTTGTGTGACAAATGAAACATGTAAATTTTCCTAAAATACAGAAGTGAGCAATAAGCAATAATTTTGAAAGTTAAAAAAGTTATAGGAAACCATTATGCAGGGAAAGATTATATACCTCCTTATTAAATATATCTTAATTCTTAAAAAAACATCAGTTTTAAAAGGTCATAGTTGTAATGGAGTTGTAGTATGCAGAAAAGTATATATCATTGCAGAAACAGTTGATAAATCAAAATAGTGGAGTTGAGATCTATTCACCCTGAGGGATCCAAAAGTTATAAAATCAAGAAAAATAATTTTTATTGCATCAAAATATGAGAATTGAAATGAGATTGCAAAAGGAAATCGAATCGACAATATCGATACTTTTAATTAAAAATTCCAAGATTATAACACTCAAAATTACGTTTTTTTGAACTTCCTAAAAGATGTTTCATTAAAAATATTGCAAATGAAATTTAATTAGTTCAGGAACTGAGCTAATTTGGGAAAATTCACATCATCAGTTGATATTTTCCTTTAAGAAGCGTATTAAACTGGTATTTAATTTTAGTGATTGGAAAAGTTATGGTCAAGTAATCTATTTTTATCTCGAAGAAGCTCAGTTAAAGAGAGATTAATTTATCGAATTCATGGTTTTGTTAAGTAATTCAGACATCAAATTTAGATAATGGGTTCAGTAAAACTTCTTTTGAAATGTAAACGATTCGGAGTCAATACGAAGCATTCTCAGCGATTTAAAAATAATTGAATGTCATTCTTGTCTTACATATCATTTACATCTCGTATGTTGTGACGATTTAGCTGTTTAGCATTTTAAGTTTCAATTTATCGTTCAATTCTCAGAAGTCCATTAATTGAAAATTAGATAGAGATTTAGTGCAAAATTGTGGGCATATTTCGGATAAAAAATATCGCAATTTTTCTTTTCATTTCGAAAGAGATTTATCGGTTTTTATTTTCATTGGAAAGCAAACTCAACTCAATAATGGTAAGCACTTTTATAAAAGATCTGAAATCTTTAATTACTTTTAAAGAACAAGGACTTTTCCTACAAGTTAAGAGATATGGGGAGATCGGGATGAGCCAGGCTACCATACTTTGGACCTGGAAGGAATGGAGAAATGTAACGAAATAGTTTCGTCTTAATTAATTACACATGATGAGACCAAATTATACCAAGGGTACTTGGATAGTAACTTTTCAAAAAATTTCTCATTTAAATCAAAAACTAAAGGAATTTGAATCGTATACTCTTTTTTGCTTTGATATCCATTACTACTGACAAAAACGGATTAGCTTTCAAAATTGAACGAATGGCGCTGTCAAAAGGAAATTGCTTCATATTCGAGCCTTGTAAGACAGTACTTCACATTTAAATACTTGCTCGTTTTAAACGCAAAATATTATATAGAAAACAATTTCTTCTGTGGGTCATCTCGAGTAAGAGGATGAGATCGTCTTTTCTTGTTTCACTTGGCGACATCGTAGTGGTGCTGGACCGATTTACGTCAACTCCATGGCACGCAAATGACGTGGTGCCGAGGTAGGTCTTTCACGATCAGACCACTTAACGTTACAAAATCCACACCGGGTGTCTGGCTAGAGTGCACCCCCAAACCTCCCTCCCCCACATACCAATACCCTCCAGATTTCCGCATTCACAGACCGGCAGCGCTTAATCCAAATGGCGTAGTCATGGAAAGTAGGAAAGGTTGAATATTCGTCCTTTCGCACCCCGCCACAATAATCCTGACCTGTTTCTACATTCGTGCTTGGTTTCGTTGTGAAATGATAATTTTGTTTAACGTGAAGTGGTCGTGTATGACTGGCTTAAAAGGCCCAATACCTTGAGGGGCTGCCGTACTATCTGTTGATGGTGGGTCTTACTGCATGAGGCGTGCCGTCATGAGGTCTTCTTTGAAGGGACACACAACACAGATATACGTTGCTTGGCGAGCTAATGTTCTGGTATATATACTGGTTCCGCAGGGTGTGTTGAAAATCTTGATAGAAAGGGGTATCTTTCTCCCTTTTTCTGTAGGTCAAGGACAAAATAAATATAAATTAGTTTAAATTATGAATTAAATTAGGCGCTAATTATTTCGCTTTGACTGCAGTACATTACAATACTATGTGTAACTTGCCCCGGCATGCAAGTTAAATTATTTAGATGTACTTTAATTTGATTTTTGATGCGATTATTATTACTGTCATGGATGGATATAAAGGGCGAGCATAAAATAAATTGGACTATTCCGAGCATTGTGCTGCTGTAAATAATAATCGTATCGATGCCATAATTTGCGCACGTACTACACACATACTATAATAAATTGAATTCAGAAATCATCATTTATAAAGCGCTTTACGATAAAATAATTAAAGGAATTTTGCAAAAGCATTAAACATGAGACACTAATTGCACAGCTGTCAAAAATGATGTCATTGCATATTGAAGCTCATCACACATTGAACTCAGATAGTATGTTTTTATATGTTTTCATTTTCTGCATTTTCAGGCAGAAAAATAAGTCTGTTGTTTTCTTTTGTTCCTTATTTGTGAAACATTGTTATATTAACTATTTTCCAAATTTCATTAAATTACAACGAATAGAAATTTCACAGTCAGAATTTTTCCGTTTTTTTTAAGTTTTGGAAACCAATTTTTTTGTTTCAAGACTTTAATAAAGCCCTTTCCTCAGTAGAAATTCTTTTTTCGCGTTATTTCTTACATAAAATAAATAAATGGCATATTGTTTCAAGGCTCTTAAGGCGATTACTTACCGTGGTTACGTGTTTAGACATTGTAAAATTTAAATATTTGTTGAGAATGTGAGGATGACGGATTACCTTGATAAGACATCCTTGCAATTGACATTTCGGACACTGTTTTATTGTCCTTCCAACTTTGTGAAAATACCTGCTATGCCTTGTAATGCTTGTGATAGTTTAATTGAATGTGCAGGTAGGTTAAGTTTGGGCATAAACAAGTTTTTTTTAAATTTTCATAACATATTCTCATTAAATGAAAGAAAAATCATTTTCGCTCTTCCTGTTTCAATTTTTTTTTATTTCCTATTGGAAAATTTTTATTTTCACAATCTGAAACCTTCAAATCAAGTTTCTGAAATGATTACACTGGATTTTGTCTTAAATATACAAAAAGGAGAATTAACTATTTTGGTTCATAAAGTTTTTTTATTAAAATAGGCAAAAATGATGTATATAAAATTTGATATTTGCGGAGAACGGCATGCTTAAAGTTGATGTCTCTTATATCGAAAATGGAATACGAAAGATTAAGACGAATTACGTGATTTTCAAGAGTGATTTGTGCTATGATTGATTCCGCATGGACGAGAGAAACTAGACAAGTCCATGAGTCAAGGACTCATGATAAAGGGACAGTGTGACATCTTTTGTTAGTCAAAGTGACTTTGGAGCACCTGAGATATAATTCTGACTTCACTTTCTGTAAATGAGTGTAGGTTGCCTTCCTAGAGGACTTTAAAGGGGGAACCAGCTGACTTTTGTGTTTCAGAATCTGGAAAACCAGAAAACATACAATAGGCAGTCCGAACGCACCAAACAAAGCGTTGCTAATAAGCACTTATGTCTACCAATTTTAATAGCACTGATAAAAGGAGACTGTGGCTGAAAGTCACAACTTTCCACTTGAAGTTCCTCAACCATGCCAAGACGTAATCCACTCGACCATGGCTGCGACCAGTATACTGTCTGAACTGTTTTAACAACACATATTTACAGGGAACCTACTAAAGTCCCTCAACCCCCCTCAATTTCAGAAAGATTGCAACAATAGTCATGAAAGTGGTGTCTCGGTATAGTGAAGTAGCTTTGCCCTACGCCATGAGACCGTTTACAACACCACCTGGCGGCAAATGTGGAATTAGCGTTCCTATCTCGGAAACGGAACGATATAAGGAAAAAAGATCACGGAGTTGTAGAACATCATCGATTTAGTACAGAATGACACCTTTGGACAATAATGCTATAAGTAGAACGCTTAAAACTTCACTAAATTTCTTCACGATTTCCGACATTGTTACTTGATGAAATGTGATAGCAGTGGAGGGGAAAAAAGCGAATTATCACAAGATAGCTTTATTTTCGGAGTTCAAACTTCTCTACGTTAACTACAATACACATTAGGACCTTTGTTTCAATGTCATGTTGCACACTTTTTAACGTAATAGGTGTCATATTGGCACACGCATCAGTAATATGTCGTCGAAGGACCTGCAATTTTGGCGGAGAGGTCGTATACACTTGCTGCTTGAGGTATCTCCATAAGAAAAGGCCATTGGGGTAATTTTTGTCCGAATAATAACATTTTCTCCTTTAGTCGACGTTTCGGAAATCGCGAACAAACAAATGTGCATTTTAAGTGTTCTATTCTTAGCATTAATTTGCATAAGGTATATTTTTATGCTAAATCGATGATGTTCTACAACTTTGTAAAATGATTTTTTTCCCTATTAGTACCGTTTCCGAGATAGGAACGCTAATTCTGCAGTTTTACAGCCAAATGGCCCTGTAAGTGGTTTCATGTCTTATCGTCTAGCTACTTTATTATTCCTAGACACCACTTTCATTTCTATGACTGCAGTCGTTCTAAAATTAAGGGGGATGTGTGTGAGACTTTCGTGAGCACACTGTATATCATTAGCTATTGTGAATTGTCATATGATTTGATTTCCTAAAGTCAACTGTTAACTGGATTTTTTAAACTATGCATGATGAATGCTATATCTACTTAGCTTTTTACAAATGCCCTAGGAAAAATGTCTACTAAATTTTGAATTTAAAAGTTAAATTCTATGAACCATCGTTATGAATAAGCCTAGAGTTTTTTCATAAGTTTGCCTGATCTTGTTGAAAAAATAAGTGACCACCAATTCATAAAAGTAATAGATTACACTGGACAACAACCATTTTGTTGCCCGTATGATTTTAGCTAATTCTTATGTACTTTCATGCTCTGAATTCGAAAACCCAATCAGAATTTGTCTATCACCCTCCAATTTTATGCAACATGAACTCTCACTAAAACCTCTGTCCACTCCTTTCTTTTATCTGAATCAATGTCGTAGCCAGGATATTTTTTGTTGTCTTTGAGATCTTGACTGATAATGGTGTTTTTATGGTCACTGAACCCGAATATAATCTCGAAAAACCTCTATAACACACTGTTTTTGAGCAACACTACTCGTAATTGCTTACAAGTACATAGAAAATGTCATTGAAATATGTCGGATCTTGTGTGAAAAATACTTTCTGAAAAAATTAATTGCCGGCCAAGAAGATAATGTTTGGGTTTGAAATGCTCTTACAATTATAATTTTCATTAAAAAAAGGCTGTATGTCAAAAATTATAACAGACGTTTTTGGATCGAGAATCCTGCAACGCAAATACGATTCAATGCATGAGCCACTTTGTAAGGACAGATGTTTCTGTTTGGCAACACATGGAAGGTTTTGCCAAGATGGTGATGTGATATTTTGTAATGATGTTGACTCGTTGTTTAAGGCTCTAGAACTACAATATAACCCTCAAGAATGGCGTTTGTTTATAGACTCTTCAAAGGTCAGCTTAAAAGCAGTTCTGTTACACAATGGTAACAAGCACCCTTCGATTCATGTAGAATGTAGCCATTCGTATGAAGGAAACATACGGAACCTTGAAGCATATGTTGTCCAGTATTGAGTACAGCAAGCATTCTTGGCATATATGCGCCGATTTGAAAGTGATTGCCGTCTTAGTTGTATTGCAAGCAAGCTATACCAAATTTTTTTGCTTTTTGTGCCAGTGGAACAGCAGGGACAGAAAAAAAGCACTACTACCAAGCGACAGTTCCTCATACCAAGTGTAAAGAATGAAGGGAACGAACCACTAGTTACCTCAGAAAAAATTCTCTTGCCTCCATTGCACATCAAATTAGGGTTGATGAAGAATTTTGTTAAAGCGATGGACTGTGGAGGAAGTGGATTTCAGTACTTAAGTCTGAAGTTTCCAAAAGTTAGTGAAACAAAAATTAAGGAAGTCATATTTGTTGGGCCTCAATTTAGACAACTAATGAAGGATCCGGTGTTTGAGAGTAAACTGACTAAGAAGGAAGCCGCAGCATGGACATTGTTTAAGGAGTTAGAAGAAAACTTCTTCGAAAATCACAAAGCGGAAAACTAAGACAAATCGTCAATAACTTGCTTAAAGGCCTACAAAACCATAGGATGCAACATGTCGTTGAAAATCCATTTCTTGCACTCTCACTTAGAATTCTACCCTGAAAACCTGGGACCAGTAAGCGACGAGCATGGTGAACGGTTCCATCAGGATATCTCGAATATGGGAGCTCGTTACCAAGGGAAATGGAATCCCAAAATGTTAGCCGACTGTTTTTGGACATTGAAAATGGATATTCCTCAAGCCAAGCACAGTCAACAGGCTAAGTACACAAGAAAGTGAAGGTTTGTAACATTTTAATATGCCTGTGTAAATATTGCAAGTTGAATATGATTTCCTAATGTATATAATAAGAGTTACTACGCTGCTCAAAAACTATGGGTGATGGAAGAAAACGGTTAACAGATTTGAAATCAGGGCACAAAAATACATAGGTATAGCCCTTTCTTTCTCAAGCAACATGAAAAAAATTTTTTTTGTTGTCCAGTGTTATTAATCATTGTTGCATCATGTGATTTATTTAATGCTATTTGTTTTCTTATCCAAAGTCCCTTCTCCAAATATCCAATGCTAAATTAGGCAAAAACAACAAAAAAAAGTCACATCGCCTTTACGAAATTTAATACACAACATATTCTTTATAATTGTGGAAATATTTTTCAGCTATTTATTTGTAGAGCAATGTTTTCGTTCTTCTCTGGAGAATCAATAGTGAAAACAAAACAACTGTCCTTCATGCTGAAACAGATACCAGTGAAACAGAAGACGTTTTAAGTTTTTTATAAAGTTCTAAATTAATGGCCGTCTTACGATAATTGTAGAACAAAACGATGAGGAACAGCTTTTTCTAATCAACCAGAGACGTTTTATATTATTAATGCACATTTATATGTTTTGGAAGAGATTTAATGGAAAATTAAATAGCTTAAAATTTCTTCATATTGTATTGGAAAATAATAGGTCGATATTCATCTTGCCATGACAAACTGCATGCAAAATCACTTTTCTCAATTTTAGAACATTCGAAACTTCTTTCTTGAACATGTTAATCCATGAAAATTGATCCAAAGGTTTGCCCAATATAGAGATAAACAACATGGCACTATAGTATTATTTTGTTATTATTATGTAATAGTTAAATTTAGAAAACTGCGTTTGCTGAACGATGAATATAGTTTTGTAATATTAATACATTCCTATATTTTACAAGAGATATGAGGAAAACTTAATGGGTTGCCATTTACCTTGTCATGGTTATCTCAAAGGAAAAATAAAACACGTTACTCTTTAATAGATAATTCCAAGTTTCTTTCTGAAATGTGCTAATTCTTTAGAATTGCTCTGAAAGATTAATCCAGATAGAAATAAATGAACTCTTGGGTTGGAATCTTTAACTCTTTCTTGAGTGATAGTTTCCTTCCGAAACCACCCTTTTAAGAGCTTTTCTCTTCACCAAGCAGTAATCTTTTCATCACACTATAGGAATATATACATATACACCAAAATATAACTTGTTATATATGAACATACAAAAACGAAGTAAACAAGATATCAAAATGCAATTCATAAACTAAAAATTTATTAATTAAACAAAATAACCAAATCTAAAATAAAATCTAAAAAATTGAAAATACTATAGATACTAAGAGCAAAAGGTAAGTTTAAAAATTTAGATGTTAACATGTAAATGAACTCAGTTGCTATCAAAACTATAGAAAAAAGGCAATCCAAATATATGGAGTTTTCAACAATTAAATTAGTTGTTTGGCTGCTTACCCAGGTTAAATCAATTTTGCTGTACAAACCATCTCTTTTACTAAAGTTGTTGAAAAAACAGACATGGTAATTTACCCTAAAATGAAAGAATTTAGAAAGAAAAATCATACACTAACAAGATATCATCCTTATATGGAAAGCACTAAAGTTAAATCCATGAAATACAACAACAATATACACTGGCATACAAAAGTTAAGGAACATTTCATAAAATGCGAGAAATTTGCAATTAATACGAAAACTATGTTTCAAAATCAGTTCTAGAGAATCGTGAGACATTCAATAGAGTATAATGTACATATTACAGTGAAGATTCGGTCACGAGGGCAATTAGGGGGACCATCAGAAAGGGATGAAGGCGAAAATGGAGTTTCACCCATCCTGTTTTACAGAAAGCTGATAACGAGATGTAACTTTTATCAATGGTTATGGTTTAATGTGCATAATATTTACATGCATTTTCGTAAGCATAGCACAAATATTCGGGAAGATATAAATGTTTCTTTAAAAAATCCCAAATTTTTCCGCATGTGTTTTGCTTATAACATGCAGAGTTTACATTCAAATTATTCGAAATTTGCAAAACACTTGAAAATATGTTACAGAAGTATTGTATTAAACATTGAAGTAAATACGTTGAATATTACAAGAAATATGAGTTCTTGTACTAAATAATTTTTAACTGCGCATGTGCGAGACGCAGTGGAATTTTTCTTTCATAACTTCAAATCCAGATATATAGAGCAACTTCAAAAAAAATTCCAGTTGAATTCCATTAAAATTCAGAACGCTGTCGGCATTTCAGTGAGGTGAATTTCAATTTCTCTTTAAGAGAAGCTAAATGATGAGGGTTTTTGTACAAACTGATATTTTTTAAATTTGAATCTTCGAACAGTAACATTGAATTTTAGTAAAATTGAATATCCTGAATACCATGAACACTTATAAATTAAATACATTATTTAAATTGCATTTTCTCGAATACCATTCGAGAAATAATTTAGTAAATAACTTAAATTAGTTAATAACTCGGCTTGTTCCTTATTTAACGACTACAGCAATGAAATCATTATGTCTTAATATATATATTTCTATATGTGTTAATAACTATATATATATATATATATATATATATATATATATATATTATATATATATATATATATATATATATATATATATATATATTATGTGTGTGTTGTGTCATGAAAATCAATCAATTTTGAAATAAAATGTAGACTTTAGTTAATCGGTAAAAGCGTATAGATTCTCATCAGGGTAAGTAAAATCTATACGAACCGCTAAAAAATTAGAGAAATCATAATATTTTCTGCGAATTTTTCTGTATTATGAATGTTCATGTTTATTTCGTTGCTTTTACAATTCTGTTATGATTGTTTCTTATTTGTTATGTATATATATATATCGTTTTATCTATAACATTTCTAATTTTGTCAGATATTATCATTTTTAACCTCCTCGGAAGAGATGGACTAGGATTAACATCATTAGTACTGGTGGTATATTATCAAAACGTCTCTTCTTCAGCATTAGGATCTATTACTATCTTTTCAAATCGAGTAGGAGATATTCTAATTCTTCTGTCAATTGCCTTTTTAACTTCAGACTGATCAGCTCTTTTTATAATAGTAAACATAATTTACACAAAGCATCATACCTGAAATATTGTTTCCTATAAAGGCTTATGAAGATCATTCCCAAACATTACCTTCTGGCGATTCGTATTTTCGCGCCCCCATCTATTAACCTGGCCGGAGAAATCTTTATTTTGATAAGACTAATTAATTGAAATTACCTTATTCTTCTTCCATTTATTTTTATCTTAATTATGACCTCTATTTTTTCGATCTCTCTGTTTCTAAATACATCACATAATCAACCAAACTCAAAACTAGCAATAAGATCCCCCAATAAACTTTATTTATGTTTGTTCTTCCATTTATTCCCCCTAATTATATATATATTTATATATATATCAAAACAAACTTAGAAACACAAGACAAAAACTCAAAGATAATCAAGACACAATGGCAAAAAATAGATAAAACCAAAATAAAATTGAAAAATATCATAGCGAGTCGCTCGTCAGGGAAGGAAGCTCGCTCATGATATTAATTTGTGCTTTTTTCTGCTAACGACAAAAGAAATCCGTTAAAAAATGCCGCCATCCCCTCAAAAAGAACAAGACAATTAAAATGGAAGAATTCTTGAATAAAAGATAAATACATTTAAGATGATTTAAAAAGAATCGAAAGCAAAAAATCCGAATACAAAAGACCTAGAATAAAATAAATAAAATAGTAGTATACACAAAAAATAATAAAATAAAAGCGAAATACGCTTACCATGGCCAGGAAAAAACTAGTGTGTCCGTGAGGACCACGAGGAGAATGGACGCCAAACCAGTTATTGCTGTTGCCAAACAGAGGAAGAGGAAGAGAAGGAGAAAAAGGCTTTGTCAGTAGCTCCGGAATCACTGCTTGAGATATCGTCGCACAAAGTTTTCGAGAATACCATTATTTAAAAGCTGATCCTACAAAAGCTTTAATTGTCTAGATTTTGAAATTTCGTTCGAACAAATAGATCTAATGCGAAAAAATTGAGAGAGAATAGTGTTTCTATAAATCTTAATAGAAATATTAGAAGACCACTATGAAAGTCGGTTGACACAAAAAGTAAATCCATTCTTTTGTCAAAAATATCGATACAAAAGTTATTATCAACAATATATATATATATACTTTCTTAGTATCTAATTAAGGCAACAGATGGCAGCTCCGGCTCTATTTTTTAATGGATTTATACACCCATTAAGATAGTTTAGACAGTTTAAACGAATAAATATAGATTTGTTTGTGACTCTATAAACCGCGTCTGGTAGTGAGCTTACTGAAAAATGAATCTAATTATTATGTGCCCCATGCCCCATGGAAAAAGGCTAGTCATCGAGAAGTCCACCAGACGCTTTTGTTTTATCTTTCAGTAAATTACCGAGAATTCAAGACATAGTGGTTTTCAATTCCAGATTCATGATTTTAAAACATTCAGACAGTTCTTTTCTGAATATTCAGTGAAGATGACATAATTTTTTACGTTTTCCGAAGAGAGATTAAGTAATCTGAAGATAAATTCTATTTCACAGCAAAATAAATGCACTAATGTCCGGACACATTCAAAGCTATTACCAAGGATTCCACCTTATAAACCCAAAATCAATTCATTAAATGAAATATAGTAATTTTTGCTTTATATTTAAATATCAAATACACACACTGAGTATATGTTTTTACTAGGCATATTGTCAACGAATGATTCATAATTGTTAACATAAATATAATTTTTATCAATACTCCTTAAGTTTAAGCACTTTGTTTTGCTTTCAAAACGGAGACTGATTCTTTATCTCAAACGAAAAAAAAAGTCTTGCAATAAAATAGAATAATATTTTCTGTGCAAATTTTTAATTCAAAGAAGTTAAGTTAATGAAATATTTTTTTATATAGTGTGTCTACTCTAAACATGGCCCAATAGCTGATTTCTACTCTGTCAGAAATAGGCATGACTTCCAATTGGAACAAGGATTTCAATGAAGTAAAGAATTATACCTACTTTATGATTTTTGAGTACATATATGTATTGCTGAAAAAATTACGATGTACAAATTTTTGTATAGACACCCAAGTCCTATTAGTCTTATTTAGTAAAATATTCTTGACACAATAATATTTTAAGCAAAAAAGTTCCACTCTTCTGTTACTAAAACTGACCGAGTTATGAAGGTTTGAATATAGCCGTTTTAGACAATTTTAGTCCATTTCAATAACCAGCTCCAGGAAGATCCTCCAATCACCGCACAACGCTTACTCGAAACGGCCTCTTGTTGGTTTTAAATTATGAAGTTCCTTATACGTTTCCGGATTACCATTAATGCAAACGACATCATGCGCATAAAAGTTCCCAATTTCACAATATTAATTTTGAAAATTTTTTCTCTAAAAATTGCTGAATGTATTAGCAACTGTGAGTTCTTTGTGAATTTCCTGTGGACACTGAAAATTATTTATGCAAGGTGATTATGTTTTATCCTTAGAATTAAACGAGATGTTAAACTTATAAAAGAAAGAAAGCTTTCTAGAATAAATAAGCCCGACTAGAGTTTAAATATATTTAAAGAGAAATATCGCAATTTCAATTACATAAAAGCATTTTATAAATATCCTCATATAAAGGAAAAATTATTTCCTCGTCTTTTCTTCTCTTCTAAGATAAATCCGAACATAACAAATAGTATGTAAAACATAACAAAAAAATGGTTCACATATTTCAATATTATCTGTTGTTTCAATATACAGGGAGCTTCAAAACTCTTGATTTAAACTATAAGGAGTGACAGATCACACCCAGATAGGCATATATCATCATGCAATGATAATCGTAACTAAAATTATGAAGTGCTAGAGGGCGTTTAAGTTTGGGGCGGTCCCATGGAGTGGCCGTCGTGGTGATCCGATCTTTCGTGCCAGAACTTTTCCTTGAGGGGGCATATAAAATTACATGAAAATTCTTAAGATTGCAAGCGTTTATCACTCTTCTCCAGGTTTTATCACACAGAAGAAAATAGCGGCTACGCTACGCGGTTTACTCCTTTTAATTTCGTGTTCGGTTTTAACTATCCTTTTGATTGTGTTCAAGATATTTGTTTCCAGGATTTTTGTAGCTACAGCTGACATAGTAGAAATGCACCAATATAATGCCTTAGAAAAAATGCCATGCATACCGATAACTGTGGACGGTAAAAAGCCTGCTTTAGTTTTGATGGTCACATTTTGAGCAGTTTCTGTAACTAATTCCATAAACATGTTTCTTCACTGATTTTATATAAAAACTTTTTTATTTTTGTTTGTGATCATTTCAAGACACAGTAGCTCCTGTCCCTAGCACTTCACCGCTTTATTTACGACAAGCATTGTAATGTGATTTGTGCTTGTCTTGATGTGTTCTTTCACCCCGAAAGTTTGCACCGAGATAAGCACATGAATGAAGCATCCAGTATTTCATGAGTAAATGCTTTTGCTTTAGCAATTCAATTCAAATCCATGTGAATTAATCTAATTTACATCGGCGATATTTGATAGAAGTGCGTAAGATAAATCGCAAATTTCGTTAAAGAATTTTTTAGTTTGGGAAATGTAAAAGAACTTAATTAAAAAAGGCGACACATACACCTAAAGCAATAACAAATTTAAAAAATGTTTGAAGAACATGCTTTTATTAGTGTACTAAAATGTAGGAAACAGAATAGTAAAATATTGAGACGCCAATAGAAATACTCTAAGCAAATTGGATTTTTTTTTCGCATATAAAAGCATTTTAATTTCTAATGTATGTTTAGAAATAGTTTTCCAAATGACATTCATGGTGACCTAATTTCCTTATATTAATGTTTTCAGCACCTCGCGCTTTTTCGATTTTGTTTTGACGTCCATATATTTGATTTACAAAAGAAATTATACTTTAGTATACTAATTAAAAGCATGGTTTTAAAAAAATTATTAATTATTACTATTTTCTGCTTTTTAGTCTTTAATATATTTCATAATTCATTATTATATATATTAGTGAATCTTAAAATAATATTTTCTCAAATTCACTACGAGATTGCACCACTCATACGGAATCAAGATTTAACTGAAACTACTTGATTAACTCATGTTCTGAAAATATTAAGATATTATCATGTGAAACACACAGCTGTACAAATTTTCAAAACTCTAGTACATCAATTGAAGAATGGAAAATCGATTACAAAATTTCATCTTTAAGTCAAGTTAAATTAAAGCCTGTCAGATTTATCAATACAAAAAATCTTACTAAGGGAAGCAAAGTAACAATCGAAAACAACCTATATAAAGCTATTTTTTTACTTCAAAAGGATCAAGTTGGTCAAATGGATGACAAAAGCAGATTTTCTCAGAGGTTAAAAATAGATAGGTCAAGTTCAAATTGTGTTTGTATCGTTCTTAGTTCTAGTTGACTGAATTGATTTCAGGTTGGAGTTATCATTGGTTGGAGTTATCATCTAGCTCATTTAAGTTTAGTTATGTGAAAATTTCATTTTGAGGAAATATGAGGGATATTTAAATTCAGGTTGAAAATGGCCATAATCAGGAAGTAAAAGCTAAACGTTATTACTATTTGTTTCATTGACCGAGATAAATATTACATTCATTGATGTAAAGTGCAATTTTAATTTCTGAGCAATAGTGTAAAACATTTGTTAAGTTTTACAACCACTACGTTAAGTAAGTTTCGTCCTGAAGTTTCATGAAGGCCACTTTGAGTTGCACCTTGTAAGTTTCAACATTGGTCAGATGACTTGAACGACACCTCAGCTGGCACCCTTTCTCCAAACATCCAATCCACTCCAGTCCATTTGTCCCTGAAAGATTAAACATGTGTCAGACTCGCTTTTAAAAAGGGGTTGTATTAGAACAAGGTTCCGAACCCGCGAGTTCTGTCCAGAAGCTGAGATAATTTTTTTAAAAATACTATTACAAAAAGTACTGAAATGTAGATTTTTTTTATTTTAATTATTTTCAACTTTTAAATCTTTAAATTATAATTCTTTAGAAAACTATATTGGAAAATTAATTTTTTTCAATTTCAATTAAATTAATCGGTTAACTGTTAAGGAAGTTCTGAAAATCTATAACATAATCATCGTCCGAAGTCGCTAACGCTCAGGAAAGTGGGCGAGGCTACGTGCCAATCACAATCGCAGTGTGGAGTGGTTCGCTCAGAGGGTTTTGGGAACAGGGCGGGGTTCTTAGAATTCGGAGAAAAGGGAGGTGAATTTCTCTTATCTTTGAAAGAGCGTTCCCGTAATTTTGCGTTCTCTCTATTCCACTGGTCTAACTCAAGAAGAAAGGCAGAAACGCCTTGCATTTTTTTTCAGAATACCGTGAACGTATTCATCAGCAACAAAGTCAGGATATTGTAAATCAATCTCTTTATTTTTGTGAAAGTCAAATTGAAACACATCGCAGTATTGACAGAAAACGAAAGTTAGTTGTCAGTTGATTCATCAGTTCTGTTTTTCATGCTTTTTATATATTTTTTAAGTACTCTAGCAATCTACATGAGATTTTCTTCAACAACTTTCGTTAGTAAATCTGTGACAATCAAATCTGGGATATTATTGGCAAGCTAAAAGCCCGTCTTAGACAGGCACAAATCTTCTAGTATTAAAATAGTGTATTATCTTCGAGAATACACAACTATGCAAAATTTCCAAACTCTACCACATCAGGAAATAAGAGGAAAATCGATTACAAAAGTCTATCTTTTTAAACATGGAACGAATCAAGTTGAATAAAAATGTATAAAAAAGATGAAGATGAAAACTAAAAAGATTTAATATTTAATTTTTTAAAACTTGAATCCCTTTTTAATGGCCATCTAAAAAGCCATTATCAAATCGGCCACTGCAGCGTTGAGGGATTTTCGAGAAAATGAGTTTGCGCTCTATCTGGTGGCTCACATGGAAAAGCAAAAATATGGATATAAAAATTTAACTTCTGCTTCTTCTCTCTATTATCATTGAAGCGTTTAATTTATATTTAAAAAATGATATCTTCTCAAAATGGCCAAAGAACTATAAATAATATGTTATTCCGGAAAATGTTATGACGATGGCTGTGACAGCTTTCATTCTAAAATTTAAATAGTTTACAGTTAAAAATGAAATTAAATTTATTATAAACAGCTCTGATAAATGGCTCAAAAGTTAGGCAATGTTTTAAAGCAGCAGTTCCAATCGTTAAATTGATGATTAGTTGATGATACTTTTACAAAACATCTCGATTATTTCTTCCCCCTCGTTTCAATATACATTTTCAACCATTGTTTCTCATGCAATTATTAGATGTCTACTTCGCGCATGTTCGAAATCTCATATATATCAGTGATTATGCAGAATCTGTAACACAAAGCTGGTAAGTAAAATACTCTATACTGAGTTTCTTTGCCGATTTCAAATGCAGGAGACAAGGGTTTATAAACGAAACAACAAAGAAATCCCAACTCGAAATTCTAACAGGTTGTGTGCGAGCTGTATTTCGAGATGTCACGAAACCTTAAAGATACATCATATATTTTATGTTGCTGAAATTATGCAAAATTATTTTAAGAGAGAAACAAATGAAAGATATTTATAAAATAATGAACACAAATAAATAATGCAAGATATTTCGAAACAACTTTAAATTTCCCTCTGCTGTGAAGACGCTGAAACCTGAAGGGAACCTTTCCGAAACTGTGACTGTTACTGCCATCTGCTGGATGAAACCTAAACGAAAAGAAAACTGACTAAGATTTATTGCAATGCATGTTCTTCTACTTCATATTCAAACGAAAACATTTTAACTGCTGAAGACTATCTTTATATATGAACAAAAAGTAAAAAATTAGTGAATTTTTTAAAGAGTGTTTTTTAAAAAAATATAGGAATTGAATGCAGAAATCTGAAAATACGCAGAATGTGAATTTTTTGAAGCTGTGTTTCACAATTAAAGTAAGTTTGATCTATAAATACATAAACTCCAAAAATTTCAAGAAAGTATGACGAGTCTTTAAATTTATTTCTTAAAAAGAAAAAAATATTCTCGACAATCACGGAACTTTTGAAATAATAACGATTTGTAGTATAAATATAAAATAAGGGGAAAAAAGGAAATAATAATATATATATATATATATATGCTTTTTTGCACATATGTTACAGATACTAACTACATAGGAATCTATCATATAATGACTTTTTCTTACATTGTATAACACTGTAATGCCATTGAGGCATTTAAAGAAATAATTTTTATTTCCAAATTTAAAAAAAGTCACATTATGTTTTATTTCGTAACTTCGTCAATAGATGGCGGTCGTATACAATCATCATTTTTTGATTCCAGACTAGAGATTTGTATGCGAAATTCAAAAGTTAAATAACATGTCGATTGATTTAGGACATATACTATTTCAGTTGAGAGAGAGAACGTCTTTAAAAAAAAAAATCGTTATGAAATTATGAATATATTTCAACGGTTCTGTTCAGTAAAGTCTATTATTTATTTGTTTAGTTCGAAGTGTACTTTATTTGCGATCCCATTTTACTCACTCATTTGAAATCGCATTTATAAAGATCGCTTTAATAGGTAGGCAATCTGTGAACATACTATGCGTGAACCACCATTAGCATGTGTAACTTAGGGAAAAAAAAACGACAGTAGGGAAAAAAACTAAACTGATGCTTTCTATCTATCTTTAGTCCGCCCTTTGCAAAGTGAGTTATAATTTTCACAAACGAGGTGCTCTTCTGTAAGAATGAATATTATTTTAAAATCAAGCCGAAGTACAGGCCTTGGAAAAATAAAATTTTCCTACCTGTATTTGTCAACTCATGAGACTTAAAAATACGAGTTTCGTATATTTCTTAGATGCAAATGAAAACTTTTATCACCAGAACTGTAGATCTGCATCAAATTATCCAAGATAGCACAACAGGCAGTTGAGGTTTTCCGCACAGGCGTTAGTTGCCCTCGCCTCGTGCCTTGAAAATCCAGGGGTCCTCAAAATCCATTCGACGTACACGGTAATGCAAACTGATGGCGAATTAGCGACATTCGGTAGGAGGAGGGAATCTCAAAACCTATTGGACGTAAATTGTAGTGCTATGCCGACGGCGAAGTTGCGATATTGGGTAAGGGAGGGGACCTCAAAACCTATTCTACGCACATCGTAGAGCTAAGCCAACGGCGAATTTGAGACATTGGATAGAGGGAGGGGGCCTCAAGTCAGTTTTGCGCCTGTGGCCTCATATTGACAAAATCCGCCACTGACAACAGGTTGTACCATATTGCACAATATTATTCGATATTATCTAATATTATATTGTACTGTACAATATTATATGATATTACGAATATTTTCAATATCATTTTATATTGTACAATATCTGTGTGCTACTGGGGATGGAACAATTCCGTAAAAAGTTTTACTGTCTATCTGTTTGTTTACCCGTGTGTATGTCAACACAATATCTAAGAACAGTAGCAAGTTAAATAAATGGAATTTGAATGTGGTCTTGGTATAAAAAGTGTAGATCAGTGTCTAATTTTGGATTCAATCGATCAAAGAGAAGAGGGCAAAAACACATACTCGATTCTCTTCTTATTGCGAATTTAAACACAAAACGCTCCATATTGTGTAATTACATGAGAGTATCGAAGGGAGAATAGTATAGCTAGTGGAAGCCGTTGAGGAACTTTGATTTCTTATGAAACCACATCTTTAAGGTTTAACTCATTATTGACGGGAGCCGTCATAAGACGTCTTTTGACGATCATACGTTGTTGACCGGGAACGTCCTATGACGTCTTACTTTAATTGAGGACATCGTTCATTTATCGTTTGTTTTCGTTATATTTTCAATTTTTTACGAAATGGAGTATTTATGCACTTTTTACAACAATTCTAACGGTAAATATAATATTGAGAAACTCTCAGTTTTTGGAAAGACGTCGTAAGTTCAAGTTGTCTATATTCCATTACATACGGATTCTTTCTTATTCACTTTTAGCAAAAATCGCCAGGGGCACGCATCAGTTTCTGCAAAAAAAAAACCCGGTCAACAATGTGTTAAGAAGAATCTCAAACCACCAGAACGAAGATCAGCAAGTCATGTGAAGTAAACCGTTTATGAATGATTTTTGTCTAATAATAAAAAGAATAAATGAATTTTTTTGAAGTCACGAATTTTTTTCAGTCAATGCTAAGATGTTTGACGAAGTGCATAGCTACAACTTTTTAATATGAATTGCTTCTAACGAAGAATTTTTTTATTATATTAATGTAATTTAGTCTTTTCACTGAACTGGAAAAATAATTTTGAAACTTAAAGCTTGCTGTCTTATTCAGAGAAATGTATTCCTCTTCAATCCTCGGAGGTTGTTGTAGCTTGTGGTAGAATTTTGGCTTCAGTACCGAAGGATGACAAGTTCGACACTCGATATACGCAAAGATCTGCCGTGTACGCCATCTAATGTCAAACTTGTCTGGTTCAAACGCTGTACTCTCACTGAGGTAATTTTAAGTTTGGAGAAGGGGCACCAGACAGGTGTCCTCCTCTATCTGACTACGGTTGAAAGTTACGATGTCTGTCTGTTCTCTGTATTAACGAGACGTTAATACAGCGAATTTGTGTCTAAAAGACAAACACACTTTCTAAGGTGTTTCAAAATTTTGAAACTAACAAAAGAAGAAAAAAGGCGCATAAGCTTAGTCCCTGTGTCTTCTACAGTCACAAACTTATCAAAATAAAAAATTAAGAAGAAATTTGTTTCAAAAGCTTGCTGAAAAATTTTATAATTGAAACTAATCTAATTATATTGCAGAAAATTAAACGATAGTTATTTTAATTTACTAATATATTCGCATCCATAAATGTTGGAAAACATAATTAAGAATACACGAAGGTATGTAAACTCTAAGCATCTTTCTTAGAATATTTTGCGTTGCTTCACGCTATAACGGACGTCAGCAAGGATGTAATTCTTATTATCAAGGGATTTTGAAGTAACAATACCTATCCGTGTCAGACCTGGAATATTTTAGAGCGCTCATAAATCCATGACTCGTTATTGTGAGTCTTGTATTATTTCCGATGACAGAACATAAGAAGAATCTGACTAGTATATAGTGCGATTCGACGGGTTTCGACAAATTTTAAGGGTAGTCAAGGATATCCTAAAATCAATTTCATATAGGAGTTTAAGGATGGGAACGTCAAGTGTGTTTTCTAGAGGGCGTTACTTGACCTAAAATGAACTGACCAACAAGATCCATCGTTATTCCGGTCAAAGAAGTAAAGTTTTGCCCAGAAATTCTGAAATGACAGGCATGCACAAAGGTGTATAGGACAACTCATAGAGACGCGGGAGCAAGGACCCTTTCATTGCTTGAAAGATTTTCAAGCAATCGCGTGCCTCACCAACATTTATTTATGCATCCGCTGATGATCTGATGAATTGGCAGGACTGGACCTATCGTCTTGCTCACTTACTTTACATTCGTCTCTTCCTGTGGAGAATACAGCAATGTCTTGTGTACGAGACCCCTGTAACTTATGACTAAGACCTCTTATCAAGACCTTTTGACGTAGCACTGGAATATTTGAAACCGTTCATAAATTCATGGTTCGCCGTTGTGAAGCTTGTATTACACTGGCATACAAAAGTTAAGGAACATTTCGTAAAATGCGAGAAATTTGCAATTATTACGAAAACTATGTTTCAAAATCAATTCTAGAGAATCATGTGACATTCAATAGAGTATCATATACATATTACATTGAAGATTCGGTCACGAGGGCAATTAGGGGGACCACCAGGAAGGGATGAAAGCGAAAATGGAGTTTCACCCATCCTGTTTCACAGAAAGCTGATAATGAGGTGCAATTTTCATCAATGGTTATGTTTGATATGCATGATATTTACATGAATTTTCGTAAGTATAACACAAATATTCGGGAAGATATAAATGTTTCTTTCAAAAATCCCAAATTTTTCCGCATGTGTTTTGCTTATAACATGCAGAGTTTTCATTCAAATTATTCGACAATTCGAAAATTGCAGAATACTTGACAATGTGTTACAGAAGTATTGTATTAAACTTTGAAGTTAATAAATCGAATATTACAGGAAATATGAGTCTTTGTACTAAATAATTTTGTACTGCGCATGTGCGAGACGCACAGAAAATTTTTCTTTCATAACTTCAAAGCCAGATATATAGAGCAACTTAAAAAAATAATTCCGGTTGAATCCCATTACAATTCAGAACGCTGTCGGCATTTCAGTGAGGTGAATTTTAATTTCTCTTTAAGAGAAGCTAAATGATGAGGGTTCTTGTAAAAAATGATATTTTTTAAATTTGAATCTTCGAACAGTAGCATTGGATTTTAGTAAAATTGAATATCCCGAATACCATGAACACTTATAAATTAAATACATTATTTAAATTGAATTTTCTCGAATACCATTCGAAGATCAAAGTTTAAAAAATATCAGTTTGTGCAAGAACCCTCATCATTTAGCCTCTCTTAAAGAGAAATTGAAATTCGCCTCACAGAAATGCCTACAGCTTTCTGAATTTTAATGGGATTCAAATGGAATTTTTTAAAAAAGTTGCTCTATATATCTGGCTTTGAAGTTATGAAAGAAAAATTTCGCTGCGTCTTGAACATGCGCAGTAAAAAATTAGTAAGTACAAACACTCATATTTCCTGTAATATTCAACTTATTTACTTCAATGTTTAATACAATACTTCTGTAACATAATGTCAAGTGCTCTGCAAATTTCGAATAATTTGAATGAAAACTCTGTATGTTATAAGCAAAACACATGTGGAAAAATTTGGGATTTTTTATCGAAACATTTATATCTTCCCTAATATTTGTGCTATGCTTACGAAAATGCAAGTAAATATTATGCACATTAAACCATAACCATTGATAAAAGTTACATACCATTATCAACTTTCTGTGAAACAGGATGGGTGAAACTCCATTTTCGCCTTCATCCCTTTCTGGTGGTCCCTCTAATTGCCCTCGTGACCGAATCTTCACTGCAATATGTGTATGATACTCTATTGAATGTCACACGATTCTCCAGATCTGATTTCGAAACATAGTTTTCGTATTAATTCCAAATTTCTCGCATTTTACGAAATATTCCTTAACTTATGTATGCTAGTGTATTTCAACTGACTGCAATTTTAGGGTGACTTCTGTACATATGTACGCATTGTTCAATAGAGATGCTTTGTAAATCACACCTGTATTAATTTCTTATAATTCTTCTTGTGTCGTTAGTAATCACACATGGTGTTCCGGCCCTAAAGAGCCTATATAAAACTGATTTGTGTTGATACATCTAACCTACATTTAAAGTTTGCCAGAACTCTTTCGAATTAGTCTGTATATAATATATTTAGCTTTTGCGTTAAAAAAACTGGGAAGGATAAAAAACAAGCAACTTTGATGGATCAAAACGCACTTTTAATTGTTTTTGAATTGAACTTAATTATTAGTCTTATTTCTAAAGAAACTTGGCACAACTTTTTTAGAAGTTTTTTTCGAATTCTCTCAGAAAAACGTCCATTTAACTACGCATAGAGAAAATTTCTCTTCGTTAATTTTTGTCTGAAATAATTATAGAACACCGGTTTCACAGAAATTATGTTTCCTCTCCTATCAAGCTTTACATCACTAGAATTTTCTGAAATTCTAAAAAAGAATGTCAGTATTATTTTGCCACTTGTCCTAATTATGTCTATTCTAAGAAATTTTGAATCGAGCAAAGCACTTCGATATAGTTTTCATCTCTGACTTAAAAATTAAGCATCGCTAAATCCATTTGCAAAACTGTAACAACATCAGAAACACTTTCAATTTCTTTTCTAAGCATAAGTGAGATTCAAGGGAGCCATTTTCTTACCTTTGGGATTGTTTCAATTTTCCATTATGGTCAATTTAAACCTGGAGAATATGCTTAATATTTCCCCTTTTGTTTTGTATTTTTATAGATGACAATAAAATTTGAGAATTTTTTCAAATGAGAATATTTACTTGAATGAACGAACTTGGTTTTAAGGAAGGTAAAGACAACCTAAGCAAATTTTTATTCATTTCTAAGTGCCGTAGAATTTATATAAAGGAGCATTTTTCATTCATGAATATTTTTTAGCAAGAAATGAAAAGAGTAAAAGACAAAGTCTAGATAAAAATGGGTTATTATTCTTAAATAAATGTGAAAGGTTAAACTAAAAATTAATAAAGAAACGATATCTTATTCAATAAAAAATTTTTTTATCTATTATCTTTATGATATTATAAATGTGAATAAACTGAAGTAATAATTGTGATAGACATTTTCCCAAGATAAAAAGAAGAACTAAAAGTGTTAAAAATGATTTTGATTCTTCAAATGAAAAGTAATAAAATCATTAATTCAAAACCTAAATGACGTATAGATAAGTATGCATTTAACGTTTTTGTGAAAGTCCATTACAGCCAGAAGATCAGGATCTACAGCCTGAATCGTGGACATATCGAAATTAAAAATTAAGTAAATCTATCACAATATAAAAATGGAAGTGATTATTTGCAGATATACTTTACCTACGGATAAAGCGTTATTTGAGGTACTATACTTATAAACAAAACGTCATTTGCCAGTACTGTACTTACGAATTAGAATGTTATTTGTAGGTATTCTCAAATTCGAAATTCATTCTCTAGGAGTTTCGAAATGTTCTTTTTGTACTTAAGATTATGAAATTTGAGGCAAAAACCTAAATCTATACTGTTAAAGTTTTGCTATATTTATAAAATTATTTAACGCACTTTCGAGCAAAAGTATTAGTTCAGAAAAATATAAGTTTAAAAATTAAATCTTAAAACCAGGAAATCTTTCGTATAAAATAAAGGCACATGGAGGCAAATAAAAGGTGTTAATTTGTTTCCGTATTTTTTCCTTGAATCCTTTAATAAAATTCATTCACCAGAAAAACAAAATCATGCGTTCAAATTAGCAGATTATTAACTTAAAATTCTAATTTAATGTCTTATTTTTTATTGATATTTCTGCTCTTGAAATAGTAACAATGTCGTTTAAAAGAATTCAGTGAGAAATATAATTAATCCAAATTTTTATTCTTTCACATTTTGTCATTTAAAAGAAGTGTTTAACAATTACATATCTTTCGAAACTTTAAGGTAACTGCAAAAAATTTTCATTATGTAAATTTTCAGATTGAAAGTAGGATTTGCAGAACGGAATATATTTTCAGCTTTATATTGCATTACGAGACAAAGAAATGGATATGGGTGTAAAAATAACTGCAAAAAAGTTTTTTGATTTATTAAACAAAAGTATTTGTTCCTCAATTTTTTTTCTCATTCGAACAACATCTTTAATACATTTGCCCAAAATGTATTCAGAACAAGATTTAAATATTATATTGATATGAAGCTGTACACACACTAAACTTTTTACCAATCAAATTACATTTTTTTAAAGTTTAAGGCGACACACAATGTGGCTATTTAATCCTTTTGTTTTATCACCAGATTCTGAGAATGTTTTTTTCTTCAGTTTAATATGCCAAACTCCACTAATATGCATTAAATGCATTATAGTATAATTACGATTTCTTAAAAAGTGTTTTTGCGTTGAAAGCTCCAAATCCCCGATATAATTACGAAGCTTCTAAGGTAATTAAGATTAATTTTTTACCCCATGGGACATCACTTTGAAAACAAAAATAGAATTACGGTTAATCTTTTCAATTATTAAATCCTAGGAGGAGGTTAAATGGGCAATTAGTTCAATTGCAGATAATAGAGAGTAAATAAATAAGAGAGAAATTCAAAGCTGGTTGTTAGGTATTCTTGTTGGTCTTAGCTCAGGGTAAGAATTCTTAGAATTATCAAAAATAATTTATAAAATAACATCGATTGTTAGGAAAAAACTGAACCTTTTTAAAAACAACAAAGTAGACAGTAAGAAGTGAGCTAAATAATTATACCGAAGAAAAAATCCGGCTACTTCTGATAAAAGGTTCACAGCCCTCCTTAAATTATTCATTGTTAAGCATTTACCATGTCCATTATGCTAATAACACTTAAGTAGAATTATCATTTCTATTTAATTTTCACACACTAGCAACCTTCCAGACAAGTTGGTGTCTTCAAGTAGTATTAATAAATAAAATTTACCTTTAATTTACATTTAATCGTAATAATATTTGTTGAGGTTACAGGCGTTAATATTTCGACAAAAAATGGAAATAATGTTTTTATGAATACAAATTAGTCTTTCTTGTTAGAGAAAGTTTAGATTTTGTAAATATTTTCAATATGCAGCGATTGTTGTATCTTTCCATTTACTGTAACAAATCCATTTTTTAAGTTTTCAATATGCAAATTTTGGATTAGACGGATTACTTATTATGTACTGTAAACACATTATTTAAAATCACGAAGAAATTTTTGAAAGAATTTCTTCAGGATTTTAAAGCAACAGTAACTTTACATCGGAATTTTATTAAATTGTTTCTTAAGTCAGTTCATCATACCACTGGCTGGTGGATGAATTTAATTGAGCAAGAGTAAGATTTAAATATGCTGCACCACACATACGGTATAAATCAGCATGCAAATGAAAAGGTGACAGAAGAAATCTTCAATTCTTGGATTCATTGCTCTTATCTGTGCTTATTCCTGTGGTTACTCTACTGTGCAGCTTAATCTACTTTGGCGAATCATGTCTTTTCTTTCTGATTCATGGATTTATTCAAATACTTTTTTTACTCAATTAGTAATCACTTGCAGCCAGAATCAGTTACTTCTTATGTTTTGATTTTAGTACATTTCGTTTCCAAATAATATATAGAGTTCATATATTAGTGAATTCCCTTAAATTTCCTTTATTGAAAACCTTTTCGTGGATCAATTTGAATATATGATATCTTACCATTATATTAGAGCAACTGGTTCCTGAACATCGTACAAGAAATCCTGAGATGGAGAATAAATACTTCTGCTATTCAAAAAAATAAATAAATGTAAAGTAGATATGTTGGAAAATAAGCATAAAAATGTTAGCATCTCGTAGGGTCATCATGACTCTACGGTGATTTAAAAATAAGCCTAACCTTGTAAATGCCTTTGTTCAAGAATATAGAAATGTTCTTTTCCCTTAGATTTATTACTTTGAAAAAGATTGCAGCAATCTTAACTTTTGAGACAAGTAAATTTAGTAAAATTAATGTACTTTTAACCGTACAAATTTTTTGCTTAATGATCTAATTCTAGAAGCTGCCTGTCAGCGAATTTGAATTAAGTTGATTACAAAACTCATAATATTTATAATAATTATTGTGATTTATATTAGACTTAAAAGTAGAAAATAATTAAATAAAAAAGAGGTTTAAAAACAAGCTTTTAGTAGTGTACCGAATAGTAGAAGACGGCATTTTATAAAAAATTAGGAGGTTTTCGCAAAATTGCAAAAGTGTAAGGTGCAATAATATAACTGGAAGAAAATTAAGCCACATTGAATATCATAAGAAAGAAAATTCCAGAACATTTATTGATTATTAAAAATGCACTATAAATGTGTTTAAAATTCGAATTTGCTTATATTATTTCTATCAGAACCTTATTCTTTTATAGATTTTGTTTTGATCTCCAGAATTTTGATAGAATCTTATTTTCTATTGTTACAGATTAGATGTTTGTTCATAAGCAGTCTGAACAAGAACAATTTAGTATGGCTTCCATCTTTCTCTACTTTGGTCCAGAAAAAAAAAACGTGTTTTGCGTCATTTTGTGAATTTATCGACAGCATTTTCCCCCACATTTTATAGACTATAAATTTTGTGTCTGTTTGTTTACAATTTTTTTCTTATTACTTTTATTTATTTTTTTTTACTCTTCAATTTTCGAAATTCAATTTTTTTTTCATATATAGTATTTGGATCAGACCCTTTTGTTTTGTTACCTGTGCGAAATGTGTGTGTTTTTATGTGTTGTGTAATATTTTGTGTATTTGTGTGCCTTTATATGTTTTTTGAATGCTTCAGCTTTTACTCCATTTCTCGTTATTATCCATTTTTTTGTGTATATGTGGCCAGTTATTTTGGATCTATACCTTTTAAAAAAATCTCAATATGTTTCGATTTCTATTCCCCTTGCTTATTTAGTTAAAACCATTCATGTGTTCGTATGGATGTGACCAATTTATTGTATTTTGGTTCTTTTTCTTCCCTTTTCAGTTTGGAATTTGGATTTGTGTCATTTAATTTGAAGCTTCCTTCTGTAAGCCTTGTGTTGTACTTGTTGGTGCACAAGGAGTTTTTTCTCAAGAGAATGCCTATATATATATGCATCCTTTGATTTCAGTTAGATTTTAGTACATCTTAATATTGGTAGATGGCGCCACTATTGATAGAAATAGTTTGCAAATGATAATATGAAGAATTGCATCATTATTTAAATGTTAATATCAAATTTAAATAGGTTAATATAACGTTTTTAAAAAATATATAAATTTATAGTTTAATTTATTAATGATGATTTAATATAGTATTTATAACATATTTTTGTTAAAACATTTTCACAATAAATGCGGAACTGTAATTCGTATTTAGCTTTTGGCATTTTTTGCTATGACTGTGAATCAGTAAGCATTTAGTTAATTTTCTCGTTCTTTTCTTAATATATTTTGGAGATATACTCCTATATTTGTTGCCTTTTTCTAACAATTGGCCCTCACAGAAGGTTGGTGCCTATAAATTTCGAAATAATGTGACATAATCGATTCCTAAAGTCGATTGGCATTTGATTCTTGGAATTCCATATCTGGATTGTCTTTTTCACAGTAATAGTTTATAGATTTATTATTTTTCTGCATTTCATTGTTTGAATAATATTAGGTTATATTGTTTATTGTATTTAATTTTAAATGAGGGTATAATAGGTGTATTTGATGAAAATATTATTTGAGTTTTAATGGTTTAAAAAATATATAACTATATATATATATATATATATATATATATATATATTAAACCGAGTTTTGATTTTTTTATTTCCATTTCTTGTAATTCTTTATCGCGTTTTTTTACAATAATTTCTTTTGTATTTGTTCAAGGCATATTTACTTTATTTTTTAAATTACAAGCCCAGAGTCATAAAAGTAGTGATGCAACAGTTCTTCCCCAAACAGTCATGTCTTCATATGACTAAAACAAAAAGATAAAGTCTTACTTAATTCTTTATGAAAGATGATTAAACTCTAGCGTTTTGAATCAAAAATTGAGGTCGTAAAATTTTGATTATTATGGGTATTCACCTAAAGTTTGAAATTTTTCTAAATTTTTAAAATATCATATTATTTTTCACTAAATTCTGATTTTTTTTCTTAGTGTATTTGTTGATACAAATTCTTAAACATCTTATGAATTATGAAAGAGATAGTGGTTGGCATTCTGGATTATTTATCCAAAAACACATAATTAAAATTTTATTGAGACAACTTTATATGAAACCTATGAAAGTCCTTTGGAAACCTGATTTCCTGATGAGCAAGATAAGACTTCCTTACTGTGCTAATAATCACATGGGATTTTCCTCGCTTCGTTGTTTAGGGAAAAGTGTTATCTTTAGCAATCTATTATCTCCAAAACCAAACTTCCATTGCCTTCACAAAACAGAATCACGAATTTAAAAAAATAATAGAAAATTTTAGAATTTTAAACGTATTTGAGCAATTTCAAATGCAATTCCAACACTCGCAAATTTTTGAATCAAGTAATTTGTTCAACGACTGTCTAGTTTCGGTTCTTTTAATGCTTTATTGTCTTCAGTAATATCTTTTTTATAAAAATTATACGATTTTCTATTTTACTAGATATGTTCTAGATTAGGAAACCTTTCCTGTTTAGCATATGCTGTTTTAAAGTTTATAAAACTATCGTTATTTTTTCCTCATCCTCAACCGAAGAATAATAAAAAATATTTAAGGCTTCTTAAGCCATGGGTTATTTCCCTTAGTGACATAATTGCGTAATGTTACAAACAAAGGTAAAAATAATTACGTAAGCCATGCTGGAATTTTCGTTACATAATTCTTTAAGTAATGTTTCATATATTTGGTTTATTTCGATATACATTAGGGTTGGAAATTTTTTTTCAGAAGAAAATGAGGTTGCGAAATTTTTACAACACAAAGAGGACTATTTGCTATTACCAAAAGTTTAAGAATCTTCAATATTTTCCCGTTTTTTTCCTAGTGAGGTTTCATTAAATTATGCTTTTTCTATGATAAGGCTACTAAATACTTTTAATCTCATCATATGCTTTTAAACTCGCACAAAAATATTTTATACCTAGTATAATAGTGAAATTAGGAAAGACAATACATTTAACATTAAAACCAGATTAATTAATTATTTTTATTTTTTAGGTATTGATTCGTTTAGAATTAGAACAAATTCGTTTCAAATGTGTTTATTTAATCTTTTAAATTCTTGAACCTAATGTGTTTATTTACTCAAACTCTAATATGATTTAGAAATAAAATTACTTATTTCAATCCGCATAACTGTTTTTATTAATTTGAAGTAATATTAAGTAATATTAATTAAAATATTAAGTTTTATACATTATTAAGTTAATACTGTTTTAATTTGAAAACATTGAATATTATATATAGCGTTATATGATACAGAATCTGAAATTAGGTGCTTCTACGGAAAAAATTTACTCATCGAAAAGAACTAAGGAAAAAGAAGCAATATTTTTCTGACTACAGAAGGATAGCATATATTTTGGCTATTACATTTATGTGTGTGTAATGATAATTTTCAAACATATTTTACACAACATTTACTACCTATCAATACATTCGAAAGATTAGATAATCAGCAAATTTAAGGACGAGTTTAATTTATGCACATATGGTATAATAATTTAATGCTTATTTTTATATTTATGAATGTTAGGTTTCTAATTTGTCTTTCAACGAAGTAACATTTCTTCCTAAAAATCATCCTTATTATAAATCTATGAATGCTGCTTACATAACCAGAAAGGACAAAATTATAAAATAACGTATTAAATTAAGCATTTGCCTTCACCATGCTATTGTGTTTTTTACACGAATGAGCTATTGAAAAGAAAATGAATAGCTAGATATTCTCATAAAATACTTTTCAAAGTAAATTTTATGTTTTACTGTATTCGAGGATTAAATTTGTTATAGTTCAAGCTGGACAGCTGTCAACTGTTTCTCAATTGCCGTTGCAAACATGAAAATATTAATCCTGTACAAAGATTACTATGACATTCCATATAAATTTTAAGTCTGAATTTTCTTTTAGATAGGCATATTTCCGAGCAATCGAAATAGTAAATATCTTGCACATGGTTAATCGTAATACAGCATCTGAAACTTTTAAAATTTTGGCAAAGCCTCAGTCATCACGATAACGTTAACTATTTATTTTTTGAAGGGGCTATTATGTATGAGGAAAAAGTTACAGAACATTATACCTAAAAAAGAAACCTAAGTTTAGTTTTAACTTGTATCTGATATTTTGCAGAAACATAGATAAATGACTTTTTGGACAAGAATCTTTGTCTGTCGTCTATCCTACGAAATCAAGTGGGAAGCAGATGGAGGCAGAATTTCAAGTACGTGATCTGAAAATAGTTAGTTCTCGTACCGAATCCACTAAAGTTTTGTACCTCTGTACCAGGGGTGTAATGGAACCGGAACGCACGGCATTGCTTTTTCTCACCAGAAATAGATTAAAAATTGTAAAAACGTCCTTAAAACAACGCGATTTCTGTCGCGCAGGTTAGAGCGTCCCGGCGCTGCTTATTTTGCCCCTACAACACTGCTCTGTACTGAGTGATTTGTCGAATTTGGTGTGAGATGGAAATTTGGACATTAAGGGGCACCACGACTTTGTCATTGGATCACTCTTCAAGATTGTAGTTCCAGCAACTATCACCATCCTCCAACAAAATTAGACATTAACCTATTCCAACCAGAAAATTTATGGCCTGGTGTTTATCCAAATTTCTGTTCTTGATGTCATGATGTAAATGTCTGAACGAGAGTTTATTCACGATTCCAAAGTATCAATTCTAACTGACAGCAAAAATAAAATTTATGCAACCTCATTCTGAAAATAAATAAATTTAATCATAGTAAATAACACGGTCATGTGTAAATCCCGTTAATTCGCATATCCTATCAGTTTGTGGAGGCAGAAAGACGGGTCCTCACTATACTTCTTCATCCCCTGGGTAGTCCCTGACTCCAAGTCCTTGTCCATTTAACCACTCGGAAAGAAATATAACGCTGGTAGATCAACAATAATGGCGTCATCCCTGTAAAATGACCCTCATCATAATTAAGACAGCACAGTGAGCTTCGCACAACATTAAAAGTAGGTATACGGTAGGTAACTCACATCTCCATACTAGAGATTGATCCTACCTTCGAAATCTTATATAGAATCTATTGCATATTCTTTGAATTTTCATCTGCTTGGAAATAAACATGAACACTAATGGAGCATTCATAATGGTGTTTCTCCCCCTGGAAATGGCTGGCATCATATAAATGCTTATCCAGGCAGTATTAAACAATATTTATGGATAAAATTCATTTTTTTTAGAATTGAAATTTAGATTTCTCTCTTTCACAGTTCAAAAGATCAGTATCTGAAATATTTTCTTTAGCATAAAAGGTAATCGAATTCCTTAGTAATACAAAATGATATAAAAAGTCATGAAATATGAATGTTCTATTAATGTCATTTTTTCTCATCCGTAAACAAATTAGCCCTTTTAAAGCTTGCACAAAAAAGGTAACAATGTATCATTTTAAGATATGAAAATTTTCTTAAATCCCAAGATTTTTTTCAGGAAAAAAGAATATATTTTTTAATTTGGAGAGAATTCTGTGAAGAATACCAATAAGCATTTTCAATGTCACTGAAAATGCACATGTTCATGAAACCGATAGAATTTTTTAAAGTCCAGCAACTTATTTCAAATATAACTGTTTATTGCCGCGAAATGGAAGGTCTTTCACATAAACGTTTAACACTATTTCCCATTATCTTTATTCATCCAAGAATTATTACATATCCCATTATCAATTCCTTCCAGTAATAAAATGAAACAATTCTCGACCGAAACCAAGAGCAGACATTAAATTACTCCTGGTCCCTCTCACTACACTTTAAAGACCCATCGCGGAAATAGATGAAGGTATCATTTCTCAAAGCTCCCAACATTAATTCACCAAAATTGTACACGATACAATTTTCGGTTTGTTAATGTACACGCATTTATAAGTTTCACATAATTTTTTTTTCGAGCTGACCTCCCCACCACAATTCCACTTATAAAAACCCCAAGAAATTTAACGCGGAGCATTGGACGGCAGAAAAAATTACAGAAACAATAAATAGGAACAATTAGCAATAGTAAGCTCTTGAAAAAAAAAGAAGCGAAAATGTGGCGGTGAATTTTCGTTCCTTTTTTTTCCTTGGCGTAGGATTAATCATAACTGCTATCAGCAATAACCACCGCGGAAGAAATGGCTCCAGAACCACCTTTCGTTCGATAGACCATCGTTTCATCCAATTTTTTTTCTGCCATCTTTTACTTTTCTTCAACCCCCGCCCATTGTTCGCAAATTCAAGATAATAATGTCGACGATTTTCTTGAGGGGAGGGTAAAAGTAGATAAAATAAAGGGAGGGGGGTAGCTTTTCATTTCTTTCTTTCCTAAATGACGAACTCTTTAATCCTTTTGCTTCTAAATTAAGATTCATCTCAGAACTCAAACAAGCCCTTACTCTGAGTAATTAGCTAGTTTTTACCGATCGCAGTGGTGAAAAATTGTCGGACAATAAATACTAGGTAAGGCAGATAAGCGCCATGCTGCCGTCTAATTATGTCTTAATGACACCCTCGGGAGTTCTGGTTCTGAAGGGCTGCCTCGGCTTCTGGAAACGTCCAGCCTACTTTTTCACAGTTTCTTCACCGAAATGGATCGAGATCTTTGCTTAAACCTGAAAGATCTTATTCGAGGATGATCAATAATTCTTGTCTGGACCGAAAAATGAATCCTGATTTCAGGAAGGTGATATTTCTCTCCATCTCTTTTTGAGGGGAGATACCTTGCGAGGTAAGTTCGCGATAGATTGATTCATTGGGTTAGACCAAGTGTGACATTGCCTCGGTGGTTTAATCTAAAATATATTTTAATAGGACTTCGATCAATTTTGTTGGTATTGTTGCAAGTTGCGTTGGAGTCGAGTTTTGATGTGTTGCAGTTTGATTTTCGTGGGTTTAATTGATTTTATTTCTGCGGTTCCGCTGTTTGAATTTTGGATGTTTCTCGCGTGGGTGTGTGGTGTAATTCTGTAAATATATATTTTTATTTTATCTATTAACTTCTAACTGGTGGGTGCAAAAAAATAAAATTTGGGAGTTTATTGTCAAAGAAGAAAATTTTCAGACCGAAATATTTCTAAGTAGAACCAAGCGATAGCTACTGAAGATAATCATTAAAAACACTTTGAAGAATAATGACATGTTAATAACATTTAATTATAAAATAAAAATGTTGCATAGTGTTTTAAATGACTCGTTATGATTCTTGCATAGTTTAAAAAAATTATGCATTCACTAACTAACAAATTTAAAAACGGTATAGCGGCACTGTTATATCTAAATGTCGTATGTCAAATTTGTCAAAACATTTTATTGATGCAAAACACTTGTATAGGCTAGCTATTACTGCTCTCAAATTGTTGTATGTTTTCACAAAATGCGAAATATCGCTAGTCGTTCTAAATGTTACATAAAAATTTCGTATGTTTTTCTGTGTGTGATTTTTGACATTCGACATATTAAATACAACATAAGCAAGTAATACATACATGTTTAAGATTAAATAATTACAATACGCATATTCTTGAATACTTTTTTTATATTAAAAATTTATAAAAATAAAATTTTATGACTAGCTATTATTAAGGTATTTGCAAAATTTCAAGACTATTGTTAAAAATTAGAATGAATTTGATTATAAAAAAATCATTTTATCAATTTTAAAATGGGGTGCTTTTTCAAAACATTTTAATGGACTTGGTATATAAAAGTAGTTTCCTAGCTTATGCCATGTTAGAAGTTCAGAAAGGTAATTTTGAGTGGCATATTGACTTCGAAATTAGTAAATAATTTTATTTACATAAATGAATTGACTTGGGACTCGACTTTTCTTAGAGCTTCCAAAACACGCGTCATAAATAAATCGTTATTGACTGAAGGAGGATTTTTTTTTATTTTACCTTAACTTAAAAAAAATCTTTTGTTTTTTCCAGTATTTCTTTGAATTTGAAGAAAATTTTTTTTTTAATTTAAAGCTTAATTTGAGGTATACTTCAAAATTAGCCGACACTATACTAACCCTTCAAATTTGGACGCCTTTGGACTCTTTCTGCACAAAATTGCTGACTACTTTTAACTGTTATTTATATGTAATTTTTGAGAATAAGTTCAAATGCTTTTGTAACGGAGCCATCTGCTATGTATAAGCTTCGCTACAATCACATCTCCGCCAAATTGTATGGAAAAATTGAGACGTGATTTTAAAGTTGCCCAAATCGACAAGGTATTTCGGAGGATAAGTATTCTATTATGACGGCTGATCCCTGAATTAGCTGCGAACAATAAACAATAAAAAAATGAAAGATGTACTTATTAAATGAAGAGAGGGATACACTTCCAGATGGCTTTAAATTTATCTCTATCTCGATATGAAAGCATTCTTGACATCTTTTTCATATACTAAATGCTATCATCAAACCAATTTTAGAATTTTCTGGTAATGAAGGTATGATAAAACTTTATACTCTAAAATGTATTCTACAAGTATTTCTGGATTTTTATCCAATACATTTTCTTTCCGTAAAAAATATTTAACATAAAATTTTGGAAACTGCGGCAATCTGATTCAAAGTTGTGAATAAAGTGATAGAAGATAATTCTCTAAACTACAGTAAAATTAATATTTCGAAGAAGAATTTCAAGTTGGCGAACAGTTATGATTACAAATCCACGATCAGTTTGTCATATAATGCGTCGCATTTTATACTTATAGGAACACGAGTTATATCGTGCCATTAGTTTTGATTTAAACTGTTTTGAAACCACAATAGAATAATTTTTAACTAAAGCACATCCATTAAAGAAAAAATCATCTTTCTGTGCTTCAAGGTTTTCAGATGAATTTTTGGCATAGGTCAAAAACATTTCATAGCTGCAATTTCAAACTTGCTTTAGCATTTCTTTTTGGAATACCTTACTATTCGGTAGAAATAAAATCATACGATGTTTTTATGACTTTGGGAAAGATAGGAAATATATCCCAGTTATGGTGAATGAATATAAAATAAATTGCTTTTAAGTTTTCCAATTTTTTTATACTTCAGCAGAGAAATAGAATGACTGTTTTGACTTATTGAGTACGCCTAGATAATTTGCTGACTGAAATATAGACTGATGATATGACTGAATTTCTAAATTGCCGGCATGGAGGCTTGTTCCAGCAGGAAAATTCTAAGCCACACAATCCGAATTGCAATCCAAAGTAGCCTTGAAGATGCCAGCATTATACAGTGGGACCTCGGGAATTCGAACATCTTTTTTTTAATTTTCTGAAAAAGTTTTATTAAAAAATGAAGGAAAATAACAATTAGGAACCAGAAACCAAGCTAATGTTTATTCCTAACTTAAAAGAAACATTTGAATGGGTATTTAAGAATGAATACAGCACATTAATTAGAAGAAAAAAAATCGGTTATCTTTTTCTGATGTAAGAAACTAAACCTGCTTGACGATGAGAATCGACTCTAGCTCTTTCCGTACTCTTTCACCATAGCTCCCAAAGTCAACACCATACTGCAGTTGGTATATCACTAGTATTTTACCGAATTTTACGGATAATCAGTATTTCCCAGAATCCGAACAGAGGTCAACCCCAATTAATTCGAATTCACGAGGGTCTACTGTACTATAGCCTATAACAATCTCCAGAGCAATCACCAATTGTGCATGAGATGGTATAAATGGGTGGTAGTTTTGTTCTTAATCCAATCTCGCAATTATTATTACTGATCTCACAAAACAGTCAAACAGAGGTTAATGCCCCTATAAGGACATCCAATACTTACGGTCGAATTGCATAAATGCTACATTCAATGTAACATCTCCAAGGTTTTCTGAGAAGATATTTACTAACTATTTACTTTCTGCTATTCCTTTTTTTACCTATAATCATGACACTGTAAACAATTGTACGTTTCACTACGATAAGTATATTGCGTTATTGTCACCTATGTGATGTAATTTCTTCCTGGTGCCGGTATACGTATTTCCATAAGAGTAGATGCTGCCTTCAGATGCTTTGGTATACAAATCTTTTGTTATTGCCTCTGTAAGTAACCAACTAAAATAAAAGTTAACAATCTCCACGCGAGCATCGGATTTTCCCATTTACTGAAAAGACAGAAAAGTTTCGAAATGTCTAATCTGGAAATTGTGCAACATTGTGCTGTACTCCCTCAAACTTAAGATTCCCTATTGTGCTCACAGATTGTCAGCCAAACTTAACAGCGGGATAGCCATATGATTTAAGCATAGTCCACTTGGCTAGAGCTTCAGTCACCAAGTTCAAATTAGTTCAGTCTTTTGTACACAAATAATAGAATTCGCTAAACTTTTAATTTTCTTCTTAATTATTTTTTCTCTATTAAGTTCTTTAATCAAGTAATTAAGCGAAAAAGCGGAATACTACACGAATTCAAACTCAAAACGAAATGTTATTAGTAATTTTTAGCTTAGGATTTTATAGCATTATTGGAGATCGATGAAGCAATAATTATGGCAGATATTCCGTAAAAAGAGGAATAGACTTTTCTTAGATAAATTTCTAAAGTTACTGATGTAAAAAAAAGCAGTAAATTCTGTATTTTCAAGTCATACTTGTGACACAGTAATAAAGAGATTTTAAATGCTCACTAATGTATTTAAATAGAGTGCTGAAAATCTGAAGATCTCTGTTGGCTCCGGAAGTCTAAAAGGGGGTGCCGGATGCCCGAGTGACATCAAATAAGCAACGCTTAATCCTCACCTACATGGCTTGTTATTGCTGAAATCGTTGTTTGTTTTTAATTATGAGATGTTTTATTAGAAAGTATTCGTTATCATATGACATCAAAATTGAAGAAATGTGTTGATTAACTAACGCAATGGAGTACTAAAAGCGGTGAAAGTTGCGAGTTCTAAAAGCGAAAAATTTTGTGATATCTCAAAAAGTGTTCACATTAGCCGTAGGAATGTTCACCCTAGAGACCTCTTCATACGCTCTTTTGAACAACTTAGAGGACTATCAGTTCTTTTCACGTTCGCCACATTGCAAAGCATTGCTCATTTTACCGTTTAATTTCGATGTTAACGTTGTTTGAGATTCTTTTGGCACTTACATCGTTTACCTCATATAGTCTTCAATTTCAGAAATGCATCTCTTGGATAACTTCGGATTAAAGGAATTTGGATGATCAAACTCTAAAGATTGAATGCAAACCTCAAAATGTATTCCATCATTAAGGAAACCAATAGAAAGGTGTAAGATTTGTGGGAGTATACTGCCTAAGCTGAGAGACAGGAAAATTGCAATATTTCTCTTATTGCATTAAACATGCCGATAGTCAGCCCGACCTAGGATTTTAACTATGATGGCCTCGCTTGTAGTTTTAAGAAACCAATTAATATTAATGGCTTGGAAATTAAATAAAACTACTTTTAAGTCTCTTTTAAATATGCAAGATCCACCGTTTATGAAACCGGTAGTGATCAAAGCAATCCCGTAATAATGAATGGATGTCTCTTATTAGAGCTATACAAATCTCAAATTACTTTTAATCCCGGCGAAAATCAAATCTTCTCACTAAACCCACCACTCATACCATTTCCTGGAGACCAATAACTAGGAGTGCACGGAAATAATAATTACTCGGTTTTATTACTATTACAGTATCATAACGTTGCCTTTTCAAAAATCCATAACCGTGGATCAAGGCAAAATTTTATTCCCATATTTATATGAATTTAATCACTCAACCTGCGATAAATGCAGCGTGGAACCAAGCACCCCGTTTAGTATCCCATCGAGCATAAACCGAATTTTATTGCGGTGTCCAGTGCCGTTGATTTAGTAGAGACACTAGACTTTAATGGTCGACGCCATCCAATGATGAAATAATCACATTTCCAATACACGCAGTTATTATCACCGATGCCTGGAGTATCTTAAGTTATCACTGCGGCTCATCTCGCAACCTCTTTTGCTCATCCCACCCCCCTAACTGGATCAATGTTCAACTCATTGCCCCTATTAATAGTCGCTACTGGACCCAGTCTAATAGCACCGCTTATTCACGGAAGTTTCCTGAAGCAAGAAATTTGGAGTCCTTTTTACTTTATTTTTACTTCTTGGGAACGATGATAAATCTATGGTAAAATGGGCTTTTCTTTTTATTGTAGCGTTAAAGGTAAGCTCAGATTTATGGAAGATCAAGGAGTGATGTTTCCAGTGGAGAAGGCGATTTGTTTAGGCATTAGTACGAAGTTAGGAGGGAGAGAGGAAAAAAAGGAGAGAGAAGTTCGACATTTCGTTTCATTTTTCTTAATGTCGCAACTTATTTTCATTCAACTCGGAAGAGATAATGAATGCTTTCATGATTTCTGTAACGCGCTAGGAAGTTGGAGGGACATTTTTATCATAAGTCCCTTTTGATTTAATAATCGTGAAGGTGGGAGAAAAGTCTCTGTATTGAATAATTCAGATTTCTTTTAAACCTAAATAATTTTTTGATAATGACTGTATAATAAAACTTAGATAACATCACTGATGGTTTTATACAATTTATCGAATGCTGAATTAATACAATTTTGAATACATGAGTGATCTTAAATTTATATTGGACATATAATTTAAGTAAGAAAAGTCTCAGTGTTTCATCGAATTGTAAACATTAACCCACTCGCATGCAATGACATGTATGACTCGAACATAATTTTTGATATTTAAATTTGTAATCCAAAGTATCAAATAATTTGAAAGATAAAAATCTCTTCGACATGCTTGAATATTTTATGTACCCTTTACGTTCTTATATATATTGAAATAACAATAAATTTCCCCAAAAAATATGCGCTATCGAATTAAGAGGTTGAATAAATTCATTTGTCAGGGGGATTATGATTAAATCAGCCTATTATTGATGATTACAGTGAAATGACTGTTTTTATACAATAACTTGATGATAAGAAAGACAAAAATGATAAAATGTAACATTAATTCGAGTTTTCTGAATATTACAACTTCAATTTTATTCAATTTGGAGGAAATTTGATGGTGTAATTTTTTCGTAAGTAGTTTTTGATTTAATAATTATTAAGAACTAGAATATCTTTCGCAAATTGAATATTCCTGCCTTTTCAAAACTTAAAAATGGTTTTAAGTACAATATACAATACCAAGAATGACATCAATAAGAGCTAAAATCTTGACAGTATTGGTCGATTAAAAAATTCAGTGAATATTGTTTTTACTTATTTTATTGCATGCTAAACTGATTATTTAATTTGAAAGTTTGGTATTCAATTAAGTTATAGTCTTAATACAATCTAATCACAAATAAAACAAATGCAATCTTTCAGTCATCATACTATAAAAGGTAAGATCAGCATTTTGTGAAGTCAGTAAGTGACATATTTGTAGACAAAATGATTAGTTTAGGCATAAATACGAAATTAGGAGCGAAAAAGGAAAAAAAAAATTCAACATTTCTTTTCATTTTGCTTAATGTCGCAACGATCTTTTATTCAATTTGGCAGACATAACGAATGTTTTCATCATTTCCATAACATGCTGGTAAGTTGAGGGCGTATATATTATTGCACGTCTCTTCTAATTTGATTATCAGGAAGAACAAAATAAAAGTTCTAAAATGAATTAAAAGACTTTTCTTGAAATTTAAACTATTAGAAGGTGCAAAAAATTGATAAAAGTGCCTTCCTAAACAATATTAATCAATCAAATTCTTCTATAAAATCATTACTTATTGTATCACATTTTAAATTAATTTAAAATCAATTTAGTGTTCAATAATTAGTAATTGAGAGCAAACAAGTGCATATTTTTCATCCTAATCCAAAAATAAAGGTTTCTATTAAAACGCTAGGTATTATTTTCAGTGTCGAGATCATTTGTTTAGATCTTAGAACGAAATTAAAAGAGAGACATTTCGTTTTATTCTTCTGTGTGTCGCAACTCATTTTTATTCACTCGGAGGAAGAGATAATTAATAATTACCTAAATTTCATGAAGTGTAAGGACTTGGGTGGATATTTTCATTGTAAGTCGTTTTTGGTTTAATAACCATGAACATCGAAAAAATTGTTTTCTATTAATTAATTATGATTTTCCGGAAGTTTAAATAATGTGCAGGCTCAAGATATGAGAACAGATTTCGGATCTATGAAAAGTAACTCTTTAGCATCATGATTCAGCGATATGCTTTATTAATATTTTACCTCTAAATCTTTACTTTTTTATTAAGTTATAATTGGGATATTTTTGCGGTAAAAGATGTGGATGTTTGCATCGAATTGTAAAAGACCATACATGTAAAATATTAATGGGTGTTGTTTCTAGAGACAAGATGTTTTTTTATGTGAAATAAAGGGGGCATTTTAATATTTGATCATTTTGCCGTCAAGCTTATGTATCATTTATTTTTTATAAAGTATTTATAGAATTATGAGAACAAAGAAGATGTACCCATATACCATTTATAAAATCGCTTCTTATACTTTTTCATTTAATATTATTATGAAATTATATAAAGTATATTAACAGGTAAACACCTGACTTTTCTTTTTTAATTTATCATATTATATATTCTATTTTAAGAATGTTTTATGCTTTTGACCCAAGTAAGAATTTACGAAACTCTGTTATTTTTAATTAGGTCCTATAAATTGCTTCTCATATTACGTATAAAGAACGATTTCATGTGAATTTTATTGAATTATGATAATAACGATGAATATACGTAAATGTGACTTAAAAATAGTATTTGTATACAACATCCTTTATTTAATGTTTTCAATGAAATTATGTGGTAAAATTTTCATTCGTTAACATCTAATTTTCTTTTTTACTGAACCAGATTATGTGTTTTATTTTGAGAATGTTTTGGTCTTTTCGATTCATATGACAGCGTATGAAACACTCGAGAATTTTTAAGTAATACCTGTGAAAATTGTTTTCTTTATAACTTACAAGAAACAGCCTCTTGGCAATCCTCTCACTTCAGAATTCACTCATTTGTTGCACGTGACTAATATGAGCATGCGCATTAAGTGGTGCAATTAGTAGTTAGTCGATTCCAAAGTAAAATTGAATCTACACTACTGTTGGTCTACTTTTAGGCTTAGTTACAATGATACATCTCTGGCAAAACAGCTGTTTCTTTTTATAGTTGCGATAAAGGTAAGTTTGGATTTATGGGAGAGCAAGGAAAAGTGCTTCAAGTGGAGAGAGGCGATTTGTTTCAGTATTTGTCCAATAAATAGGAAAGAAAAGGAAAAGAGAAAGAAAGGTTCGACCTACATTGTTATTTTTTTCTCCAGTTAACTTATTTTCTTTTACCTTGGATAAAGGATAATCACCCATCTCTTGATAACCATAATATGCTACTGATTTTAGAAAGCTTAAGTGCTTTCAGGCGCCACCATTAACGGAAGCAAGAGAACGATATAACCATTATAACTAGATACTACTTATAATTGTATTATATAAAAGTAATTTAAAATATAATTGGCACGTAATAACATAGTGTGGGTTGCAATTATTATAATATTTGTATTTTTGTCTCATTCTTATCCCATCTCTTGATATCCATAATATGCCCCTGGTTTAAGCAAACTTAAGTGGTTTCCAACTCAACGTTAAGGGAAGCAATCGTACGTTATTACCATTATAACTGGATACTATTTTATATAGAGGAATCAAACTTAAACTGAATCAGGTCCATGTTTAACCCATTTTGCACTAGCACTGCCATGGTAGTGTAAAAATGTTTTATTTTTTGTGTGAAAATGATCCAAGTCAGTAGTTCATTTTGTATCCACCAGACAGCAAGAACAAATAGAAGTCAGCTGTTATTTTAAATGCAGCTTTGCAACCTGTTTTCTCAGAAATGAATCCCATGGACTTGGTTCACTTTAACTCAGAATTCTCCATATGTAGATATATTAAAATGTAATATATACGCGATAACATGTAATGGGATACAGTTCTTATAACGACTGAATTTTTGAAGTGTATGTAAAGGAATAATTATAAATGTCACTGATTCTTTTTAAAAGAAAATTTTCTGTGAATGCAATTTTACACTTACATTGATGGAAAATATTTTTATAATTACAAATTTAAATTGAGATTTAATCGAATCGCTATGCTCTATTTGATTAGAATCAAAAATTCTAAAGAAAAAAGTTAATTTGATATAATGTATTCCAATTTGGTGTTTATTCTTTGAAATTTCGTAACAAGTGTTGATTTGATATATTGTCTTTTAATGATCTTACTAAAGCTGAGTATGAGGTTTCAGGGAATTTTCAAAAACCTTCGCACATTTCTTGTATAAGACATACAGAATTATCAGAAATTTTTGTTTTTTATATCAATAGACCTTAGCTGTACACATTTGATTTCCATGTTTTGTATAATTTGACTTCTACCGTTGCTCAAGACTTAATGCCAAATAATTAGAAGCTACAAACACAATGGATGACCAACTATACTTCGAATATACTACAAATTTAGTAAGCATCTTTATTTTCGACTTTAATTAGGAATGTAAATTTAATTCTTAGTATTAGTTCGCAGCTTCGAGAAATTTTAATCATTTGTGATTTATAAAATAAACATGAATTGGCATCATTCAAAAACCATTATCTCGAGGCAATCTTCAGGTTCTATTCATAGAAAAGAATTGACATGAGCATCTGTATTTGGTTCCTTTATTCTGGAAAAAGAAAGAGAATGTCGAGCAAGTTCAGTGAAAAAAGCATATCTTGGAAATTAAATAATTTTAAATCTTATTCTTAGGCTACAAGTGGGTGTATTTTATTTTCATGTTTCCATGAAAGACCATTATTAAAACGTTTAAGGAGTTTCATGGTATCTCCAATAGTTTTCGGGATATTGATTTACTTAAATCAACATAACTCAAAATTCTTAACTGTGAATAAAATATCTGGAGACAGCGTTTTTAAAAAAATTAAACAAAATTTGTGAGTTAGTGATTTGTAGTGAGTTAATATGATTTGAGTGGATTAAATTAGTTTGCTATTTTTCTTTAATTATTTTATGCTTAGCTCCTTAGAATTTTCTAGTTTATTTTATCGTAAATAATTTTATAAGAAACATACGAATTAATTAGAAACATATGAAAATAAATCTATTTTGTATTTCATAATTTTTTTCAAAGTTCGACTAGTCAACGTAGGCAAGAATTAAATAAAAAAAACAAGTTAAGATAGTTATAATTAATACTAAAAACTCCAGTAATTAAAATGTTCTGGTCTGTCACAAAAAATTTTGCTTTTCTGAAAGAATTTTGATAAGCCATTCAAAGTTAAAGCTGAAATACCTTGCCGTAAATAAATATTTTTGAATAAATAAAATGACAAATATAAAAAAGAACTACTGTATAGAAATTTCGCCGAATCTTTTCCATTTATTTCCAAAATTTTCTACTTTTTCAAATCCTGCTAAAGATATCTCACAAACAGGTTTTGAATGGTTAATTCTAAAAGTTCTCTCTTTTAATAGAGTACTCCTCTAAAGTCTTATATTTTTATTGCTCACTTTTAAGTAAAAAGTATTAAGTTTTTCACTCTGTAGAAAAACTAAACGTCTCTAACTTAATCAACGGAAACATGAAATTTAAGTGCCCAAAATTGTTTTACCACATAGGTGGCCCTAGTTGCCTTAATCTTCATCGGCAAGTATATAGAGCAAAAACATTCAAAAGGAGGCTAACTTTTTTTCAAAAATAATTATCACGAAGATGGAACGCTAATTCCGTTTACTTCGGTTTCAAAAGAGACAATTTTTATCTTAAGAAAATGATCTCCGTTTTTATTACAGCGGCAATTAGCAGTTAAGGAAAAGTAAAAACCTTTCCTGGCTACATGCAAATTAGGCGACGAAAAACTCAGCTTTTTAAAGCATTTCCCAGCTGTGCATCTTTCTAAGGTCACACCGAACTCTCTCTGATAAAGAATTATCTTTCAAAGGGAAAGAAGGTCGGAATTCCGCTAAATTTTAATGGGCTCTTTATTAAAGAATTTTTTTACGGCACGCCTCTTTTCACGTCAGATCTCTTAGAACTAAAATTACACCCAAGAGTGTCCTTATCTCAAGTTTCTCATCTACAGAGATATCTTTTGTTGTCTTTCACAGGGACATATGCAAAATGATGTACTGCTTATTAGTGGAAGATCTCAAAGCTAATCGAGCCGAGTTCCCATGGGGGCTACGGGCTACCATTGACACAATTCGAATAAAAGTCGGACATCATTTCCGGCTGATTGAGATAGTTACTATTTCCCTGGACAGTACTAATTTATATATATTTCCTAATAGCTTTTTCATGTAAAATTGCTTTCATTTCTTTCGGCGAAGAGCTGTTACTTATACTATTCAATTTATCCTCTATTCTGCAAAATTTTAAGCATAATTATACTTAAGTTAGCTGTGAAAATTTATGCTCCATTCTAAACTTCTTTATTCGATTTTTTTCTTTGGATTTAACTGATTTCAACATCTCTATGGGATTTTTATCACACTTACAGACAAAGTATTTTAAAATGGAGCATTTTCTAGGTTCTAAATTAAGTATATTTGAAAACCGGGAAGATTCTGAATATCTAATATATCTGAGACTAACTTCATGTTTAAATCTAAAAAACATATTTTCTTACATTGAAACTATGTAAATGCATCTTGTTAATGTATTATAAAATACATTTCTTTTATTGAAGAAAAGGTCTTAACGCAGTTTATCATTACCGTGTCTCACTAGTTGCCTGGTGGGTTAAGGCGTTGGTCTAACTGGGGAATATGAACCAGAGGATGAAAATTATGGGTTGTATCCTCAGACTGTGATCTTAACCAGTATTATTCAGAAACTCGTAGTCTAATATGTACATAACCAAGGAAATACCCGCTAAAGTCTGGCTGGTTGTTGGATGTTTTCCTCCAAGCAAAACACAAATGTGGACCGGCTTCCCTGAAAGTCCTCCAGGAAGACAAACTACCACTATATGGAGTTAAATAAAATTTCATCTACGTTGCTTTGAAGAGTAGGAGATGCCATTATCGTGAACTCATGGATTTGCCTAGATATGCTAGCCTAAGAAAAATTAGAATCCCCTTCCTATCATAACTGTACGGAGATAACTTCAGCTTTATGTCTTGAAAAGAGTTTGTTGAGAAAGCTTAAGGAAGTACATAAATTTATCAGAATTGCTGAACAACATATATGAAATTTTGAATTAAATTGCAAGCCAACAGTTTCTTTATATCAAATGTTCATCTAGAGATATATTATTTGTTGTATTTCACAAGGACATAAGCAAAATGATGCACTGTTTGTTTGTGGTTGCTAATCAAGTCTAGTTCCCATGGGAGTTGAAGACACAAACCAAATAAAAGTCATGGTTTCGGCCTTCTCTTTCTCTATTTAATGCTATGTTTTCTTTGCATGCAATTGATTTTAGAATCTATAAAGAATCTTTCTTCACATTTCATTACAAAACATTCATTTATAAACTGAGCTTTTAATAACATCTAACTGTTAAGTATATTTGAGAATAGAGGAATTTATCAAAATCGTGCATGTCTGAGCTTTCCATTATGTTTGAAGTAAAAATACTCTAAATTACAAAATGTATCTTAATTACTGAAAAAAATGTAGCAAAATTTATCATAAATGTATAGAGGCAGTGTTATTTTCCCGAAGCTCTTTTTTTACTGTTCTTGTTTGTATGTAGTTTTATATGATGCTCCCCTTAGTTTCTCGTATATTAACCTAGAATTTTAGAGTTTTATTTTTGTAAACTTTTCCATCTCTCTGCCTCCGCCATTATTTGCTAGACCATTAAGGAGCATCTTCCGATGTCTCTTCCACTTCATGTCCGCCACACTATTTCAATAACCAAAAGGTTATAGTGGCAGGGGTATGAAGTTGTGTTCTGTTCTGTGAAGTGTAGGAATGAGGTCTTAGGGCCTTATATTGGCATTTTAAGAGGTGCAATTGAAGTTGGTTTCATTTTCATAGACGGTCACACCGGTTCACCAGGCTGACTAATTTCTGTAAAATGAAGATATTTGTTAGATGAATTGACCAGCCAGATCTCCAGACCTAAATCTTATATCGAATGTATGAAACGTTATTGGGAGAACAATTGTAACTCTCCTTCATCCTGCTCAAACCATCTAGCACATGAAAATATTTGGACACATATTTTAAAATTTAATAAAAGATTTTTAACTACTAGCTTGAACATACGTTTTAAATATAATTCCTTTCCAAAACCCATTAGGAATTGTAGAGTTATCTTTCTACAGGAAGCGGGATAAAGATACGGAGCAGTGTTCTTCTTACCGACCAGTCTCTTTCCGCCCTACTATTGGAAAAATATTAGAAAGATTGTTCCAATAAAGATTTAATAAATGTCTTGCCGAACAGAAAATGACGCATGATAATCAGTTTGGTTTCAGGAAGGGGAAGAGCTGTGAAATAGAGGTATATAACATCATACAAAAATTAGAAGATTATAGACCAGCGAGACACACTGCACTAATCTCACTGGATGTCAAAATCGCCTTTGAGAGCCTTGACTGGTCGGTTCTTTTAAAATTGTTTGACTTTTATTGGAATCCTAACTTTTTAAGAAATTTCATTTTTCATAATTTGATGGAGCGGAAGGTGGTATTTAGTGATGGAATTGTTTGTGTTGAACTAGAATATTGTATAGGTTGCCCGAAGGGGTCAGTGGTTGCTCCGACACTGTGGAATATCTACAGAAATGCCATTCTCAATCTCAATAACGACCAGCATTATATTCAGACATTTGCTGACGACCTGTCTCTTGTTACGACCGATGGAACTAGAAAGAAGTTGGAGTCTAACACGATTTGTTATATTTAATATATGACAAGTTACAGGAGTTCAGACTCGAATTATCGGTCGACAAGTGTCAGGGAATTGCTGTAACATCTTACCAGAATGCAAATCATCAAAGAACAAGGCAATCCGTTTTTAACCATTCTCCCTGTTTTAAACTAAATGGTAAGAGAATTAAAGTCACAAATGTCCTGAAATATCTGGGTATCAACATTGATAACAGGTTGACTTCGTCCATACAGATTTTATCTCTGCAATCAAAGATTTTCAAACTTACCAATGATTTTAATCGAGCTTGTCAATCAGAGTTATCAGTCAACTACAGTGTTGATAAGGGTTTATTGAAAATATGGTACGCAGTGGTTATTGAGAGGGCCCTCCTCTATGACCCCGGCGTCTGGGGAGGGACCTTCACAGTTGAACAGATCAAAAGACTTCAAACTACCCAGAGATTGAATTTGTTGAAATTCACAAGAGCATACAGAACGATTTCAACTCAGGCATTTAATGTCCTGACAGGTATTCCACATCTACAATTAACCGCGAAGCCTTAATTCTTGAAATTCCAGACATGGGTGTGTAGCTCTGGGGCGCACGATGATTTTTTGAGCATAGGTGACCTTGACTGTTTTGAAAAACTTTTATAGATTCCGATAGAGACTAGAATGTTAAACTTAGAGTCACAGGTTCCAGGAAGTAGGTTCGAGGTGTACACTGACAACTCGAAGAGTTAGTCTGAGGCTGGCTTTGCCGTGTGCATCTTGGACCACGGAGAACCTTATGGGATTTTAAAACTTAAACTAGGTGATAATAATACGGTTTTCCAGGCGGAGCTGGCGTCGATAGATTTCGCCGTCTGCTGGAAAAAATGTCAAAATTAATATTTTTACGGATAGCCAGTCGTCCATCGAGGCCCTCCGGAGCTCCAGGCCTGAGGTGGTCATCAAGGCCAAATAAAATTTTAAATTGGCTGGTGGTCAGATCGGGCTAGTCTGGGTGAAGGCGCCCGCTGGTAATCCAGATAATGAGCTCGCTGACCACCATGCCAAATTATGTAGCTACCATCGAGGGGGTGGAACAGCACTCACCTACTTCCTACTCGTGTGTGAAATACGAAATTGCAAAAAACTTAATAAGAGAATGGGGAGAGTTCTGAGATGGTTCTCAGTCTGAATCAGGACATAGAGTCAGGAGTTTTGTGGCCGGCGTCAACAAAAATTTTTAATCACCAACAAAATTTTTAATTTACTTTTTAACTAATCATGGACCAATTTCCCTGTTATCTATACAGGTTCAAAAAACTGGGCTCACCATTTTGTGTCTGTGGTCTGGTCAAGGATGCCGAACAATATGTGTTTAGATGTCTTCTGACTGCTGAATTTCACTTAAAAGAACCGTCTGATGAACACAGAAAAACTGGTTTAAAGATTTAAGATATAACGGCTAGGCCCAGTCCAAACTTACTCAGGCTTTTAGAATCAGTAATGGCATTTGAGAGCGGCTGTCCAGTCGGTTTTGGGCGTTGGGTTTTAATTTTGGTGTGAGGATTTTAACTTCGGAGTTTGTATTGGCCGTTTTGTCGTTTGGAAAGTTTTTGTTCGGATTATATTGTGGGTTGGTGTTCGCCTTGCAGATGCTGGTCACTGCGGGAAGATTTTAATGCAAGTCTTTTTAGACTTTTGTCTTTTGCTGTTGTTTTCTTTCTGGACCTTGGTAAGAGGTATGTTTCTTTTTCTATTATTTATTTTGTACCTGCTATTTGTTTTGTCCTTCCTTAAAAAATCGAAATTCACCTCCATCCATCGAAACCGGAAAGGAGCCAAATGTCTCTGAGCACTGGGATGCAGGTGGTGTAATGTAATGCTATGGAGAGAAGATTTTTACTTAGGAGTTTATTTTAGGTGGTTTTCCGGCTGTGTGGTTCTTTGCTGTGGTTTTATTACAGATGTTTGTTTACCGCCAGCCCCTCTTCATCTGTCATTGTATTTTAAAAATATTTAAAAACTTTTAGGGTTGATAATTACGGCCGACTTGTCCGGTTCTGATGTTATCGATTCTCTTTGGGGTTTTAATACACTGTTGCTGGAGAAGGAAGAGGATTTCGATGCTAGTCTAAATTCTCGCTTTATATTTAAATTAAGCACTGTATTTTAACTTACAAATTTTTGGTTAATGATATTATAGTATCTCTCTCTGCCGTGCGATATGGAATTATAAAACTTTGAAGGCTGCATGGGATTTCACTCCCCCCTCCAAATAGAACCATTTTGGAAGCGGCTGGACGGATATCACGTAACCCTCACGAGTTTTTAAATTATATTAAATGCTTTCGATAAAAAATTATGTTATTTGATCGAGAAGTGATGTTTTTGAGTTTTTGTTCTTGGGATTGTGTTGTTCATTGTGTGCGCGTTTTTATTGCTATTTTGGAATGATATTATCTTTTAATGTTTGAAAATGTCTTTAGATTTCAGTCCATGGCTATTATTGTCGGGTGCTATATGCTTTTTATTGTCGGGTGTCTCCCCAGTCCTGCGATCAGTACATTTTAATGTTTATAATGTTTTATTCCGTTGGAGTTGTATTGATTTTAGTCTGGCCGGGACTGGGTGAGCAATTGTAATTATCATACTCGTATATTCTATATTGATGCTGTGATTGGGTTCCACCTCTGTTTGGGTGCAGTTTGTAAATATTTATTTGTTTGTTTTTAATTTTTTCGTGTGCTCTTCTTGCCCGCTTGGGCTGGGGGTGCGCTGTTCTCTAGTGCTGTCGGGATTGCTACTTCCCTGCCGGCCCGCTCTTTGCCGTACATCCTTACGGGTAGGCTGGACAGGCATGCGTACTAAATAAATGAATAAATCTAGCACATGAAAGCAGAGTTGCTGGAAGAGTGGGGCCGATTGCCACAGGAATTCTTAAACTCCCTCATTTTCATTATGAATTCACGTTGTAAAAACTGTATAACTATCAGAAGGGCCATACTCCCTATGAACACATAGTATTTCGTTCGATATTGTTGCCTCTGTTTAAGATATTCTTGTACTGACGAATCTTAAATTTGATCATGCATGCACATAATTGTTGCATGGTTGTTATTTTCTTTGCATTTTGTAAGCATATCTTCATATCTAATTTCATTTAAACGTAACATCTAGCACTGAAAATTCGACCAAAAATGAAAATTCTTTTAATTTTCAGGACTACAATATAAGAAGTGGTCATATATTTGCTCATCACGTAATACGCAGAGAAGTGAACAAGAATAGTTACAGAAAAGCCAAAAATATAAAAATGGCTAGACCATAATGTGTATTTTACGATTAATAAAATGCATCAAAAATTATAAAATGTGTTGATATCAACAGGCATCACGTTGTCTTCTCAAAATAATATCATTGCGAAATCACCAAAGATGTCTTAAAAAGGTAGAAATGTTCATACTTAGCTAAAATACTCTGAAATATCTGAACAGAGAACTTAACATGCTTTGATGTTTAACAAGACTAAGTTAGAATGTTTTAGAATCCATAAGTCCGCAAAACACTGTGAGACCATCAGTTAATATTTTAGTAACATCATCCAAGACTAAAAGTTAATAATATTTAGGATACTCCCACTCAGCTCAAAACATGACAACGACATTGTGACACCATAAATTTCTGACTTTCAGGCCTTCTAACAAAGAATGAATACTAGTTGTTTCTGCATTCTTATGACCTGATGATTATTTAGCTGTTTTTAAATGCTTTTATTTAACTTAGCTTCTTTCACTAGTTAACTTAACTTTTCACTCACTGATGTTCTTGAGTTCTGAAATTTTGTGCAGTCGCATTTTCCTGGTAACAATAAAAAGCATTAATATCTTCTTTACTTCCTTATACATTTATATATTAACTTTAATAAAATTCTGATTCCATATGAAAGACACCATCTGGTAGAGAATTCGAGAAAAAATTGATAACATGATTGCATAATAATCATAATTATTAATAATGAGATTTATTAACAAATAAAAAGAAGAAATATTGTTAATAAAATAAAAAATTACAAACACGTGTTTCTTATGGTATTTAAGTGTAATTTCTTTTAAACAAAACTCTGTAGGTCGAAATAAAAACCATAAAATGGTGATAGATAAGGAAATAAAGCCACAATGAATATCATAACAAAAAGTGTTCATAAACAATCATTAAAAATTGAAATATATTATAAATATGATTAAAATTTCAATTTACTTATAATTTTTGTATCAGCTTCTCACACTTTGACATTTTTCGTTTTCATTTCCAGATTTTTGATTAGAAAAATTATTTTCTATATTTTAATGCAATAATAAAATAGTATTTCTTGTATTATTTGTAAAGAATATTGATTTAAGTCACTAAGCATGTGTCGGAGCATTGTCTATTAGATTAAACATAGTATAATAAATTTAGAAACAGAAAAAGCAATAAACATAACGCAAAAAGTAAGGCAGTGGGCATTGAATATAAAGTGAACTCCAATACTTGGGCATTTCAGACCAAATTCTTACCTCAAAATAAATGACTTATATCAGAAGGATAAACGCACAAAAACTATTGTAACAAAACGTAATCGTTAAAAAAGTAAGTTTTCTGGATGACGCTGTTACGGCAGATGTTCCAAATGCCCTTTTTCTCTGGTGTTAAAGAGAAAACATTTTGCTAAATTTGTAGGTGAAAAATAATGTTGATTATTTGCAGTATGAGGGACATTTTGTGGTAAATAAATGGCATTCCTTGTGAAGGTTTTTAGCGATTTTCTCAACCGCACACATTTTCACATGTGTGTGGTTGCCTTCATTTTTTATTGCAAATAAACAAATGGATGTGAAAATTCTTAATTATGTATTTCTAAGCTGAAGAGTTGAAGAGTCTTATCAGTGTCTAAGTAATCCATAAAATCTCAGGAAGAAATGAGTCTGAGGCGCACCTGGAATTTCTTGCTTCTTTAACAAATATAGTTTATTATAACTATAGTAATTAACTTTCCTTTCTATATTATATTTCTTTTATTTTCTGTAGCAATATATCCTTAGAGCAATAAATTTTCTATCACTTTTTATAATAACTCATTTTAATATTATTTATTTTCTGTTAGAAACAAAGAAAACCCCTACAATCCAATTTCTGTAATATATATATATATATATATATATATATATATTACAATAACAAAACCGAAGAAATTATCATATTGTTATATGCCTCTTGTCATAAAGATTTATATTTAATTTATTTACTTTTTATATAGATGTTATTATTAGAAGTACAAATTTATGAACTTTTAAATTATGCAAAATTATAAACTTTTAAGTTTACTACTAATTATACCCTTTTACTCTCAGTATCTAGTTAACTCAAAAAACAATACTCCATTTACTCAATTCACTTACCTTTAGATTCATAGCATCTTAGATCTTGAATCATATTTACATGTGCAACGCAAGTATAATAGCATTTGCTCATATAAATACCTAATTTATCTCTAGTCACAATCTAGCAATTAATTTTCTACTATACTAAAACATTAATACTTAAACTGTCATATCATATGATGAGTGAATCTTACACTCAATTCATCTCCTTGACATTCAGACACTGAGATTTAGCAAAGGTGATGCTTGATTTAATTTAAGCTTGCTATTTGCCACTGAAACAATATCTATATTCATTTCCAAGTAAAACTATAAAAAAAATCAAATTGCGTTGTGTTTTTATATTAAAATTTTAGATGTTATATTTTTAAGTTAACCCAGGAACATTCCAAATAGTTACCTCCATCATTGTCATTAAGGTAGTGAAGAAAAATCAGAGACCAAATTGCCTTTAACTAATATATTTATTAAAAATCAATATTAACCCTACCATCATACAAACACAATTTCATACCTCATTTTGGCTTATAATCAATGTATGTAAATACATTACATAAATTCAAAATACAAAACACTAAAACAAATATTAATAAAACACAATAAAAGAAAATGACTCATTGTATCATGTATTAATTTAGCTTAGGGTCGACCCAGTGTTTATAAAAGACATCTCAATCACATTCAAAATCAAATTGATTTTTCTACTGCATTTTCAACATTAAGTTTGCTCATTGAAATTAAGTTTATATAAAAGAAATTCTTAATAGTGGCCACTAACAGTTTAATAATTAACATAATCTTTACTAAACTTATTCTTATATTTTGTCTCCAAAATCTATATTAATTGTCCTTTAAATAATTAACGAACATATCTCTATGTATAAACATTGTTATCTCAACTAAAACACAATCAATTACAAATACATAGTGATTCATAAACTGACACACAATTATCTTAGCAACTTAACATAACTCTCATTTATAGATTTTATACCTATCATTGATCCTTTTTCATATTAAATTTCTTAGAACATACATATGAAGTAACAATTTCTAATCAGACATTCAAATGTAATTTAATATTTATACCAATACATAAATGTTAATTTCATAACTTAATTATCTCATTATAAGGTAAAAATGATTTTTAATCAGTCTGTAATAATAACAAATTATCTTGCATGTCATATCAGACTTACATATAAAAATTTTAGTCCTTATGGTGATTGAGCATTGTAGTTCTCCATCAGGAACATCCCAGAGTCCTATATGGCTTATTATTAAGTAATAATATGTGGAATATCTTACTTCATTATTCATTATATATATTACACAAGTAATTCATTTTTAATTACACATAGCATCAAACAGCATTAATAATTTTTACAGGTCTCTCTAACATATTAAGTTTCACATATAATGAATAGAATTTATAATTTAATGAAATTTGAATTTTATAGGTATTAATATTTATTATTATCCAACACATTCAAAACACCACATGACATTAAAGCGATCTGTAATAGTTACAACTTACTTGGTCTATTTACTTATTCATTTTTTTATAATTTATTATTAAATTGCAAAAATCTTACTAATCCAATGGCTTGAATACTAATAATACTGTGTCTGATAAAATATTGTCTACACCGACAATATGCTTCGGAGTTTAACTTTTTTTTAAAAAATTTGTTCATTTTCACTATTATAGCACTAGCAAGGAAAAAAAATTAAATTTAGTAACTTATCTCGAGCATAGTATGTAGCGAACCGATCTGGCCAGTCTTAGCTAAGCGCTGGTCGCCAGATTCCCTGCGTCTTTTTATCAGAAAATGCACTGTGACAGGTTTCAGCATTATAGGTGTAGAAATGGCCATGGCAGGGACTGTGGTCAATTGAAAATATGAATTCGAATGAGGAAGGCTTAGGAGTATTACATCATGGCCGACATCAGAGCTCTCTGGTTCAGCCATCAACATCCAATCAATTGATTCTCTTACAGAATCTCGTTATGAGATGCATGGATTCGGCTTGCTGGATATTTTCAGCTTATGCTCGGCATGACAAAGTATTCGCCGCCCAGATCAAAGTTGGCCCCGGAGGGGGCTGGCACAGCCCTCCTGTTTCTCTCAGCTTCCTTCTTTTTACTCAGCCTAATTCCAACTGCCTCAAAAAAACTAGAATTCTAGCACCAGGAAAATAAGCCACCCCCGATTGGCTAAGGGTTTCCAAGTTCTTCCAGAATCAAAGGCTTATCACCAATTTTGAGCCAATTAGGAATGACAAAAACAACCGCTCCAGACGCACTCTAGGTGCATGAGAAAATGTAACCGCGACACCTCGTTGACATCTTTATTAGGATCTCGAATCATAGGTCGCGAAAGAAGGGTGGAATTTCCTAGAACCAGGGCCCTAAGACCAAGAAACACCCAGCAGCTGAATTTACGAACTGTATACAAGACCCTTATCAGGGAAACGGGGATTATTCAGGAACTTTTTGAACTATTTGAATTTTTTTTACTGCATTTTGTAAACACAGAAACATTTTTTTCCAGGGTCAGAAAACCTACCAGGAAGGGTTCAAATTCTTTTCGCTGGGGTGAATAAACTTTTCGAAACGTTGATTCGTAAAGAGAAAAGCCAAGTTGCAAAAATGAAAGAAATTCGCTTAACAGACCCTGTTGTATTCGTACTTTCTTGAAACAAATCAAAAATTACAATATTATTATTAATGGTTTATCATCAAATTTTTGCTACTTGAAAAAAACACGAATAACTTTTAAATTTCCAAATTTATCAAAACAAAGCCGAAAGAAAAAAATGATAGAATTTAAATAAATTTGAACAAATTCTTGAGTTTAAGAAGCAATACAACACTCTTGAACAAAGTTACAAACCTTATAATGGCCTTTTAAATAATTTCCAATGCTAAAATGAATTGGTTATGTATAATTATACCAGAGAAATTTAAAAAATGACTTCTTACACATATATAAACATGGTGTCCCAAAAAATATATGCACAGGTTGAATAACAATTATATGATCAATTGATAGCATAGCGGAAGGTTGTTACATTTTGACCACATGAACATTTTTCATTTACATTAATTTTAATAAAAATAGACTGTAGAATCTTTTTGTAGTTTATTTATATTTAAAAGGGTGTAACTAACATTTTCAGAAATGCACTTTAAAATAGAAAAAATATCAAAAAGTATTATATCATCGTACCAATTAGCGAAAATGATTTCCCAAATTCGACCACTGGTTTACCAAATGGAACGAACAATTTCTTTAAGCACAATTAAAGCAAAACTAATTTTTGAATTTTTAACTAAAACAATCACACAATGTATGAACCCAAGAACGACATTTTATGCACCGTATCATTTCTTGTAATTTTTTACCACCACATATGATACAAAACCGTGCATACTTAGCCCTTTTTGAACCAACACTTGATGTTTTTACTGTCCTTTTACCTTTATCGTTTTTTTCCCTTTAGCTTTTTCCCTTCAAATTTATGAGGACTACTAATATTTATGAGTGATTTCTGGGATATTCCTCTTGTTCAAAAAAATGGTCCCATTGATTTAAACAGTCTAATTTAGGCAACAGTTACGGGTCCAATCTGAGAAACTTTTCGATAACAACAACAAAAAATATCACCTAACCTTATATTTAGACAATTTTATTAAAATTATCATAGTACACTTAATACATAGTAAAATTATTATTAAAGTTGCGACATAGTTCCTATCTAGGCGAATGTTAAAATTCGGCAACTCTAACCTACAACAAAGTTTCATAACTCAAATTATACAAATGCTGAATTTTGCAAGCTATCATTATTCTAATTAATTAGCACAATATTTTTCATTTTTTACAATTACAATTTTTTACTTTAAAACAATATATTTTCATAAGTAACGATTCAATCATTCGTCTTATTCGGTATTTGATAAGCCGATGACAGTGGAACACTATGTGAACTTATCGGGTGTTAATAATGTAGAGAAGTTTGTTCTTTGAGAATAACATTACTGGAGTCGGATACTTTAACTTATAACAGGAATTCTTTATCCTACGCATTCAAGAGATGTTTCAGAATGAGCAAGGGTACTTCCAGCACGATAGGGCACCTTAATGTTACTATCGTTGTGCGAGAGCCTATTTTAATGTATTTTTGGTGAATAAATCGTTCCCACATTAATCAAGACTCCTCTCGATGGATTTTGTTTTGTTGGGATAGAAGAAAAAAACTTTACAACTCAAGATCAACTACTATAAAGTTGAGAACATTCATTGATGAAAAAAACGCTCACGTACTAATTAACATACTATCAATTATGGGAATTTCTTTGGTCGCTTTTACCATCAGGGCCCAGACAGTAAAGATTAACAATTCGAACACTTTCCATAATTAACGATTTCCTACATTTGTATAAATTAGTTTGAGTTATGAAACTTTAATGAATGTTATTAATTGCTAATGTGATAATTATTAGAAGATCGTAACTTTTGGGGATGCCTAGTATTATTAGAAAGATTCAGAAATTTGAAAAATAGTCTGAAGAAATAGTTGTCCCTATGTGGTTGTTCTAAGTTGCACTCATTGCATCGTTAATTGTGAGACAAAGACTTTTCTGAAGGTTTATTTAAACAAGCTTTAAGAGTATTTCAATCACTTTATTAGTAATAATGAAAAAAAATTGCTGATAGCAGCAGCTAATTCATGAAGTTATACTTTGCTGAAGAAGGTCTGCGATAAAGTTACACACTGATTATATTAATATCCGATTTTGAAAGTACAGCATTGTTCCTAAGAATACACCTGGAAATTTTAAGATTAAATGACTAATTGACACACGAAATGACATTCTCAGAGTACAAGCAAGAGAACGTTTTTGATGAGTGGTATAATGCTTATTAGACTTTTCTACAAGATGGATGTACGTTGGACTTGAATCTTGATCTTGCATTCTTCCAACCCCAAAGCGAAAGCTACCACGAGGTTGCCACATCTCCTGTCTTAATTAGGAAAAACTACATGATATTTCCTTTTTTTTCTACTATAAACGTGTACTTCAAAAAGTGAATCCTATAGAAATGACAAGAACCGACAGAGACATAAATATACGATGATGGATCCAAAAAAAAAGATTAAAAGGGTAATAAAAATTATTTATTAACATTAGACAGAAAATACAAAAGGGAATTAAGAGGCATACTTTCCTATCACTTTTCCACATAATCACCAAATCTATTTAGGCATTTATCTGAAAGCATCACCAACTTGTTTAACACAGCTGGGTAGAAATCACGTCTGCCCAATGAGCCAGTTCTCGGTGGCTGTTTTCACATCACTGTCTGAAGAGAATCTTGTTCCAGATAAGTTTTCCTTCAATTCCGGAAAAAGGAAATAATCACTGGACCATCGTGAAGCCATCCGATACAAATTCCCTGGCATGTTGAGTGACGGTGTCATCCTTCTGCATGCAATACCCATACTGCTCCCAAAACTCAAAAATAGCTGCAAAAGTTCAAGTGGAAAGTCTGGAGCCAGACCCCAATACAGCCCAGATTTGGCATCCAATCTGGGTTCCAAACACTTATATGTAACAAGACTCTCTTCAGACAGTGATGTGAAAACAGCCACCTAGAACTGGCACATTGGGCAGACGTGATTTCTACCCAGCTGTGTTAAACGAGTTGGTGATGCGTTCAGATATATACCTAAATAGATTGGGTGATTATGTGGAAAAGTGATCGGCAAGTATGCCTCTTAATTTCCTTTTGTATTTTCTGTCTAATGTTAATAAAGAATTTTTTATTACCCTTGTAACCTTTTTCTTGGATCCATCCTCGTACCTTTATCGGGCATTTTATTTATCCCAAATTATAAAACTATGATATTTAAACTCAGATTTCAAGTTTATAACACAATCGGTAGGCTCCTAATTCCAAATCATATATCCAGTTCAAGCAGCGTGTTACTTCCCATGTTACTTTAAAACTAATTATATTTAATTTATTATCTTCCCGTTTTGAAGCAGAATGAAGATGTTTTCAAACGGGTCTCTTAATTTATAACTCCTGTCAAATGATAAGGACGACACTTGAGCCGGCATCCCTTCTCCAAAGTTCCACATAACACTATCATTGTGCATTTGGTCTTGAAGTCAAAAATAACGTGCAGCAGGCAACAAACTATTCATAACTAACGTTTAAGTACCTTTCAAGTTAATGAATTTTTATGCATTTGAAAAAGTCGATGCTACCTCATATAGGCATGATAAATCATATGAGTTCCATCCTTCATTATTGGTCTCCGATAACTCGGAATCTCCTTCCCCAGGTAACAGAAAAAATTAAAAGAAACTACATTTTCCTTCTGATTAAATGGTGATTTCCCATTCTTACCACATTACACGCAAAGCTGTATCACAACAACAAAAATAAATATCATAAAATTGTTAAGTTAAAGATTGGTGGTCACAAAAAAAACTTACTGGTCACCATAAAGGAATGCAAAATGTTAGTAGTTCCAACCATTCAATAAAATGCAACATTGCTCTCAGTTCGAATCTGCTTACCCAATTAATAGGGAACAAAAAATTGTTAAAGAAACCACATGTTCTTTCTGATTAAACGTTGGTTTTCCATTCTTACCACATTCTGCGCAAAGCTGTATCACGACAACCAAAATAAATACCATAATCTCAGTAAAATTAACGTTTGGTGGTTGCAAAAAACCTGCTGGTCTCTTACCAATAACCTCTTTGTAATTTTCGTGGTGTGCCTCCGAAGGACAAGATACGTTAATGAAGACCTTAATGATGGTTCAACGACTTCGGGGGAGATAAATCGTCAGATTAGGTGGCCAATAAACTCCCTACGCTTTAATTGAACGCCTAGTAAAGTTGTCCCTGCTTTCAATTCTGTCCAAGTGTGCATGAAACTCACGCCACATTTTTAATCTCTCCTGTTAATGTGACATCGCTTTGAAGCAGTTTAATTAACACCAGGCAGGAGGAATATTTTCAGATTTTTTTATTTTATTTTTACTTTCTTTCGCTCCCCGAAGAAGCTTACGTTAAAAGCTCACATGGAATACGACTGAAGTGTTCTTTGCTAATGAAGTACTTTGGAAAGTTAAACGGCCATTTAGGGCTCCGTATTTTGAGTGTTATTTTATTGCGGGGAGCTGGAACCCGAAAATTTTTCTTCGTTTGATTTTAGTTGTAGTATTTCTCTCAAGCAATAGTCGCTCATTTATGACACTGCCGTAAGTACTTTAGCATAAGCGAGACGCCGTGAAGCCGAGCTTTAACAAGGACGCATTGCCATTTTCCTGACTTGGGTTTCACCTTTAAACGTGGATTATTTTTCGAAAAGTGATTTAATTAAAGTGGGTTGATATCACCGTATAGATTTCTCCTGCTATATTGTTATAAATTTTACTCCACAAAAGCTGGTTGTTAGCTGGGATACATATTGAACATAATTCAGTGTAATTATTCCCTTCAAGTCCTTTAAGAAACAGATTAAATAATTTATCTTAAGTATTTAGCTGAACAATTCCTTTTAATTGCGTTAAGTTTATTTATATTTGTGTTTATTATTATAAAATATTATAGTTCACTATGTAACAAGTATATGGAGTTTTTATTACCAATACTATAGTGTTTTAACTCCCCTCCGAATATGGTTGTTCCCTGTTACACATTTTTAACACAATCCCATTTTATCATTTTTTCCAAGTCTGTTGAGAACCAAATTAAATTGTTAAATTTAATTTTTATTGCATTAAATTTAACATGTTCTTTTAATTGCATTGAATTTAACTGTTTCAATATACGATGGGCTAGAATATAACAAGCATATGGGTTTTTTGTTGCCAATAAATGAAGCATTTTTATTTCTTCTTGTAATTTTAAAGTATTAAATTCAGACTACAAAGCAAGTTATCAGAGATTTGGTTTTGAATATTTTTAGTGTTTTTTTTGCCGGCAGTTGGAACCTGAAAATTTTCTTAATTTTAACTGTAGTATTTCTCTCGAGCAATAATCGCTCATTTATGACACTACCATAAATGCTTTAGCATAAGCGAAACGTCGTGAAACCGAGTTTTCACAAGGTCGCTTTGCCATTTTCCTGTCTTGGGTTTCACCTTTAAACGTGGATTATTTTTCGGAAAGTTATTTAATTAATATAGCTTTATATCACCGTGTAGAATTTTTTCTGCGATATTTTATAAATTTTGCTCCACATAAGTTAGTTGTTCGTTTGGATACATTTTTAACCTAATCCAGTCTTATTATTCCCTTCAAGTCTTTTAAGAACAAGATTAAATAATTAATCTTAATTCATTAAGTGGAATATTTCTTTTAATTGCGTTAAGTTTATTTATATTCGCGTTTGTTATTTTAAAATTCGATGGATTATCTGGTAACAAGAGTGTGGTTTTTCTAGTGCCAATACACCAAGTAATCAGAATTTTCCCCCAGCATGTGTACGTTATTGCAATGAAACTTTTTTTCGTTCGATTTTGTCAATAATTCTTATTTTTCTCTGGTCTCTTGAATTTACTATTAACATGATGTAAAATATCGTCTAAAATTTGATTCTGTAATAATTAAAAATTTCATTTTTCTTTACTTCTGACTTTTTTTTCTTTTGGCAATCAGATGCATCCATCCCTTGCGACCTCAGTGGTCGTCAATGAATTTTTTTTATTGTTGTACAATGTATTCAATAAATTGGCAATAAGAATTTCTCATTTATTGAAAAAAACCTTGAAACACCTTTGCTGATTTGTACTTTTTATTTTGAAAAACAGTTATTTCATTCAAAATGCTATATATTTTGCGTTAAATAAAATTACTTGATTATTTATCCAAATGGCTATTTTTTTAAATTATTAAAAAATAATAATTTTTATATTACTTTATTTATTTGAGTTACTTACTACTTACTGTCTATTTTTGAAGTATTATTTACTAAAACTGTTAAACATTTAAAATCAATCTTCACTGCATTTCTTCGTTTAAAGTTGTCATTTTCTCTTGCTGAGAAATTTTTTATCCAGTGTTTCTCAATAAGAATTTCTGCATAAATAGAATTTTTATTGCGATCCCGTCATCTTCGATTTAGCCAAGATCCATTGTATATGGAAACAACAAAGCAAGCTATCTGAGATTCGATTTTGAAAAATTTAAAAATATTTAGTTACAGATTATGGGAAGTAACAATTTCACAGTTGATTCACATTCGAGTAAAAACATCAAAATATTATGAGAATATTATTAGTAAATATTATAACAGCATTAAAAAAAGTTCAAAATCTTTATTCATGCAGAATTAATTTAAAATGCAATGTTTTGAGTGATTTATGTTAAAAAACTACTTCATTAAATAATTATTTCACATTTCAAAAAATGATTTGGGGAAAATTTTAATGAGAAATATTTCCAGTGTGTTCAGTTTCCTTACAGTACAACCCCGGTTAACTGAACTAAAAGGGGCGGAAGCCATTTCGGATAACATTTTTTTCGATTAAGCCATGAACATCCATCATTATTTTTTCTATCTAATTATAGTATGTAATTCTGAAATATGTTGAGTGTAAAAGGAATTGAACACTATCTTCGTGGGCTACACTCATTTTCTTTATTAAAGTTAACCCTCCGTCGGACGCAATATTCTCACCGCGAGTTCCGGAGGAATGCGCTTGACAGACACAGGTAAACAATATCGTAATTATATTCTTAATACCCATTAATTTTAAATTTAGCATTCTAGACATAATCACGGACCTTCTTGGGGAGGCTTAAAAGAAAAAAGTGGGGATATCGTTGCAAAAAAAGTCTCGCCTTCACGATTATTTCCGTGCAGTACACTACGTGTTCTTTGGATTTGCGATTTCAAAGGCATTTCGAATAACCCGGGTTTCGGTTAACCCGAGGTCAGTTAATTGGGGTTTTACTGTATTTTATTCACAAAATAAGTGAGCAACTGTATTGTTTTAAATTAATGAAATCCATTATACATATATCACTCTCTGATATTCATTAACAAAATTCTAAAGGGCAAACGGGGAAATACTTTCTTTGCATTTTAAAAAATTGCTAATTTCCTTAAAGCGTGAAGTTGACTATTCAAATTAAAACTTGAGGCTGAGATTTCTTAATAATCAAACACTGAAAATTATATTAATTTTGATACTGTTGATAACTACTTTTTTATGATATCTTTGTAAGTGCGCAGTGCTAAAAAATTTCGATCAAATAATATAACTTGATCGATTGGTGTTACGCAGATGGATGTTTTTACAGAATAATGAAAGAAATCAATACAAAGTAAAACGCTTCGTTTTGTTTACCCATCAAAATTTAAAATATTATCCCCTTTAAGCAAAACTGAGGAAGATTGAATAGAAATTTCAGTTTAATAAGAATGACCAGAATACATTACTTTTATTACATGTGCATTTTAGAGAAATTATTTATGCGCTGATTACTCTCAGGCTCAGTTAATTTCTTTAAATCATAAAACCCGACATTTCTTCCATTAGATCTAATTTGTTATTTGAATTTATTTTTTTCTAAAATTATTAAAAAAATCGTTTCATATGAATTATTTTTTGGTTTTCTTTTAAAAATTAAACAAATGAAGTTTATGTATCGCAAGGTATTTGCCTATAATATTAAATCATTTTAAATATAATATAAACAAAGCTGTTGGGAATGGTAACTCGGTGGCAAAGTCTTGGCTAAGGATCAACATCCGAGACTAGATTACATCAAAGATCTTCAGTACATCCAGTCCTGGTTCACGTTAAATCTATTGGAATCAACCACCCTCCCGCTAGTGAGGCGCTGTGTGGAAGTTTTGACAGAGAGTATCAACATAGGGGTAGCCTTCACATCTGATTACGATTTAAAATTATGAAGTCTGTTCCAAGCTTTGAAACTGAATGTTAGTCTGACTTAAATTAAAACTAATACTTAGTTAAATTAAAGCCGCATCTGTGTTGACGTTTTCATCTGCAACTTAGTTCAATACTATTTAAATAAAATGTTGGTAATAGATTCAAGAATAGGAGTCAAATATTTGCATATAATACTTTGCTTAATAGAGAACGTAAAATATTTTGCATCTTTATTTTAGTCATTACAAGATAGATCCCTCCTCTAATCTAGAATGTCGCTTCAGAAAACCGTCTAGGTTATCAATTCATACAGATTTCAGCCAAGTCAGTGAGTCAACCATTTAGGTATGTCAAGTGCGAGATCTTGATGAATTGAATGGATAGGAGAAGGAAGGCAATGTGAATAAGTGACATTCTAGTGAAACGGCTAAGAGCTCATAAATTGATCGGGATGCTTCGGAATTAATTAATCACATTGAAGTTTAGAATGCTTTCTCTGCGTAAGAATAAATTTGAGCTTTAAAAGCGATATCGAATGTTACGTATTTTAGATTCTTGTGTCTTAATAAATGTTTCAGTCGAAATATTTAAACCATTTTGAATTATGCTGCAAAGTGTTAAGTATTTTTGAATTCCATGCAAATTTTTTAAAATTAGCTATAAAGGGTAGTGCCCATAAGAAAGTGGAGGAAATGTGAAAGCAGAACTGTGAGAATAGATGCAACTTAAGTTATAAGAGAAGTTTAAAAAGTTCATTTTATATTTTACCACTTAAAATTAGCTTAAGTCGGCTTAAATGTATGTACAGTATAACCACGATTATCCTAGCTAAATGGGATCGCAATCACCTCGGATATTCGAAAACTTGGTTAAGAGAGATTAAATTTTAATCATGACGTCTTTTCTTTCAACAAAGTTTTCCCAAACTGTTTATTTGAAATTTTAAAAATAAGTCTGAAAGTAGTACCACGTATTTGCATTTTAACAGACTCTTTTTATTACTTAGAAAACCTCCTACGTGCATTTTTTGAAACATTAATTCGTTTTGAAAAGAGGATTCGAGAATCTTAAGGTATCCGCATACGTTCGAAAACCCATTTTTGACCGAAAATCATAATTTTTTTTAAATGTCTTATCTGAAAGCCTATTGTTTTTAGTTTTCAAAACAGTTTTTATTTTACATCTATGATGATCAGAAGTGAAATTAGAGACATTTTAGTAGAACTTGACAGTTGAAAATGGAGTGGTAAATAATACGATAAAGAAGCATTTTTCATTGTTTTTACTTAAGATATTTAAATTTTATAGTTTATTTTTGTTTTATACTATTTTACATATACCAGGTATTATTTTGAAAGATTTTCAGTGTGAATTTCTTTGTTTTCTATGACATTGTTGCAAATTTAGATAATTTTGAATCATTGCAGTATCTTCATTCTCCGTTAATGATGTAATTTTTGATAATAAACGTAGGAAAAGTACATAAATTGAATTATGATCGCTATCAATCACTAAAAGTATCTCTAGATCAACTAATAGGCATTATAAAGTTATTTGACTGAAAGACAATATTCAAATCTATCGATGGCTGCTGAATGATAGAAAACGATAATGACACATAAGGCTCAAGAAAACGACTAAAAAAATATTTCCAATCAGCAAATTTTAAAAAAAGTGCTAAGCTGGCAAAAACTAAGGACTAGCCTACAAAACTGGGGAGTATTGAAGAAAAATTCTTTTTTCTTCTCATTGTAAATTAAAAACACAAACTTTAAACTCATTTTTCTCGAAATGTGATTTTTTGCAAAATTTTCATTTTTCAAACACAATAACTAAAATTCAACTTAAAATATCCGTCTCAAATTTGGCATACATATTATTTATTATATTATCTAGGTAATGAACCAAAATATAAGTGAAATAATGCTCCATTAAAACATTATGTATCTTTTAAGGTTTGATAAAAGGCCAAAATTCTTTAAAATTTCATGATTTTTCACTAAAACTCTTATAATTTACATGTTTTTAGATACATTACAAAACTTTTGCTTCAGCACCTAGCCAATAGTTGAAGGATTATATATGCTAAAGGATTTATCATTCTGATCATTTCTTTTTGAACGAGGGTGTTTGAAAAAAGGTCAAATTTAGTGCAAAAAATCTAAGTTTTTTCAAATTTTTAAAAATATATTTAATTCATTTAACTTTTTTCTATGATTTATTAAGTTTTAACATAAATGTCATATAAAAATACAAAAATATTGCTTCAAATATCATTATTTAAAAAAAAAGGCCTCTGAACGCAGTCGGATACCTTAATGAGTTTCTCCGTTTCCTTCTCATTTTCCCAATGATTCATTTAGAGTGTTGTTGTTCTCAATAGAAGATTTTCTCCTGTTCAACAATAGGAAACTTTCCGACACATATACAGTGAAATTTTTCTCATGAAAATGCATTGAATTAGAAGCATTTGGAAGTGCTTAAGAACAGGACTGTGTTTTTTTTCTCTAAATAACTTCTTGAGTTACAAAAGATCACCTCCCGATAACAACCTTTTACAAGCCTTCGCATCGGCTCCAATTCCATCGTTGACACACTTTTCTAAAATAATTTTTGGACTTCATTAAAAAATGAAAAACGCAGTTCCATTTTCTGGTACCGGCTCGGTTAACAGGGACTTCGGTTGATAGAGGGACGGATAATCGAGGTTCTACTGTACCTGACTAAGAGACCCTGGTAGCTGGTGGCAGTCTCAAGTTCTGATTGGAAGGGCGAAGGTTCGTGATTCGATTCCACGAGCGATTCGCAGTGTATACGGGTCTAGTGCTCGTTATATCTGTCTGTATCATAAATCCTCCCACTGTGTTGAGGTGAAAGTTTGGAGAGGGATGGTTGGCTGTGGTCACCCTCGTCATCTAATCACGATTCAAAATTAAGATATCAGTCCCGAAATAGCTCTGGTGGAGTTTCAAAATAGGACGTTAGCTATACATTTTATTTTACCAGACTCCATATTCTTTTATTATCCATACACTATTCATTATTATCCATACACTATTCATTATTATCTATACACTATTCATTATTATCCATACACTATTCATTATTATCCATACACTATTCATTATTATCTATACACTATTCATTATTATCCATACACTATTCATTATTATCCACACACTATTCATTATTATCCATACACTGCCAGGTTCTTTTATTTCATATGCGATAATTGGCATGAAACGAAATGAATTGCTATTTTCCTGTTCTTTTATTCAAAAAGTATTCTGAATTTCTAATAGCCAATCTGAATTTTTGTAAACAGTATTCTGGAAAAATAGTATTATACACGAAGAATAACTTCTTGATATACGTTTAAAAGATATGAGGTATCATAAATATTATGTAGTCTCTCCCCGTTATGGGCATAAATTACTATAGCCTGTATGCAATAAAAATCCCATGGAATCTAACATTTCCTTGAAAAAATGGGTCGATAAAAAATGGATGGTTTCGTGAAATGAAGTTGTTTGTCAGTCTCTGGATATTAGTAAATTTCTTAATGGGAGAAGAACATGAAAAGTTTATCTTTAAAAATATTCGAAGGAAATGGTAAGAATAGGTTAAGATGTTTTGTCATTTGATCTGATAGTTCTGAAAACATTTAAGCTCTTTTTTCCTCGAAGTTAAGTGTGTGCAAGGATAGAATACAATATTTTCTATATAGAACAGTGTCTTTGTTTAAAATCGTTTAAATATTTTATTTGGATAGATGATGATGCGTGAATATATTAGAGTGATCATAGGTCTCATCAAATATGATACTGTTGAAAGCAATTTTAGCTATTTACTTTATGTTGTGGTTGATGAACATTCATTTTCAAGATAGAAATAAAGTCTTGCTCCAGTTGAAATGATGCAGTGCAAACCTAGGTCAAGAACTGATGTCATATTTCCTTTGTTACAACACTTGGTTAGGTCACATTGATTTAGTCACAAAGAAAAAATAAAGAAAGTAAATATAAGTAATGTAAGTAAATGCGCAGCAAAAAGTGAATTTTTTGGGCTCATCTGAAGTCCTCTCTATTTTTTTTATCCTTCTTGATATCGATGTTGTACTTCGTTTGCTCATTACATTTTATGTCACTTTGATTTAAAGAATGCGCAGGGCACAAGGAAATCAATAAGAAAGTTCTCCCGTCGACTTTCCTGTATACTTCTACGATTTGGTGCGTTTTGCATTTAGCTTCATAGCATAGTGAAGGGAGTCGGATATGCAATTTCGGCTTTTCCTTTTGACATATTGGGTCCAAAATTGTATAAAGATCTACAAATTTTATCTCAGGATCACACATTAAATTTCATTTATACAGCTTGTTATGTTTTAAAGTTATTGTGTTCACACATGCCGACAGACAGAAAAACAGGCAATCTACCCGTTGACGGGTTTAGAAATCTGACACGGATTAGGGATGGGAAAATACCTACCTGTTTGAACCGAAAACCGTTTTTTTTTTTTTTGTTTTGGCTAACAGGTTTTATCGGTTATTTTTGTCCCGGTTATTTTTAAAAATCCCATAACGGGGTAAAAAAACCGGATAGGAAGATAGGCTCGATTAGACTAAAATTTATCAAGTTATGAAGCTTTGAATTTCATCATCTTAGGCCAATCAACGGCAACCTTCCTAGAGGCGCCTGTTGGTTGGCGGATTACTGAAAGAGTCTATATGAACAGATAAATATTGGCCAATGGATTGATTTTCTGTAAAAACGATGTTAATAAATCAATTTGTCTACAAACGACGTTTATACTTTTATGAAAAAAACCCCGAAAACCGGTATTTCAAAAACAGGTTATTTTGAAAGGTTGTAACCGCCAGGTTAAACCGGAGGTGAAAAAAACCTGAATAACCGAAAACCGGTTATTTTCGCAATAACCGCCATCCCTAATACGGATATTCAATTCTAGTGATAAAACAATATGCAAAATTTCATCCATATAGCTTGCTGCATTTTTCAGATATCGAGTTCGAATATACCCGGACGGACAGACAGACAGACGTATTTCCCGTAGATGTATTCCTCCCAGAATTTAGAAATCTATAATTTTAGTGTAAAGACATCAAGCCAGATTTTATTCGACTAGCTTTCAACTTCTGAGTAATCGTTTTCACATACAGATCAAATTCGTTTTCTGGGAAGTAAGAACAATTTTGCAGTTTTTTTTAAAACTTAGCTTCTTTCTTCATAAAATTCCTGCATATGAATTATATAATAAATAAATATAGTTTACATTGTGAGCGTATAAACCTAGAACATAATAGTAAACAGAATAACGCATTTTGATGTGTTGTATAATATTTTCCCTTTTTTTCCTCTTTGAAAGCCAAAGAATTCAGTAATTCCCTAGAATATATGATTTTGTGACTGCAAAATCTTTTCTATTGCGAATTCACTTAATGATCAAGTTCCTTTCCTTGAATTAGGAAGAAAAAAATACGTTAGTTATATTTTTCGTCGAAACGTAAACTGTTCTAATAATATCAGCCAGTTCCATTTTGTTCTTCATTTTCACCCAAAGCGCAGAATTAAGAAAACTTTAAATGGAATTTGCGCATTAAAGGGTCAATTTTTCTTCCCTATTGTGATTTGCAGTCGAGACGTGATTTGATGACTGAAAGCAGGATTTAAATAAATTGAGATAAATCTGCGTATATTCCAACATTCAGTGAATCAAGCGAGAAAATTACATTTCTAAGCCGAGGTATAAGATGAGTTAAATTTTCCGAAAGTGACGATTCTTTATTCTTAGCTGTTTAAAGAAGCATTCAAGAAATAATAAAGAAATAGAACCAACCAATGCATGGCCATCTCTTTGTGTCTTGTTTTCGTGTCTTGTATTCAGTTAGGAACAGTTTAAAAAATGTTTAACAAGAATTTCGGCACATCAAATAATAAACAAATACATCAGGAAAGTATTGGTAAGAGATGTAATATTCATATTTGCAAAACTTTAAATATGAATATTTGAAGTCTTATTCTAGTCATGATATTAACAAACTTCTTAGGAGAGAGTGGGAATTTTCTAACGGAATGTACATTGTTCAATTTTTTGATCTATCAAAATTATGCTCCTTATATTTAAACAACACTATCACGTTTCAAGTATATCAGATATGCTACAAAACTTTCGAGTTAACACAATTTGCAGAATTTTAACCCTAAAAGTATTCGTTAAATCATACGGAAAGCATTAATCAACGATTTTTAGCAATTAAGTGTAGATTTGAGTAAATATAATTTAACTTTCAAATATTTAAGTTTCTAAACATTTCTTGAGAAATCTTGTCTCAGATATTAAATTTAACGTTATGACAGTGAAAGTAGATGAAAAGGATTACAACTGATGAGAATTACCCAATGAGGTGCCCAATATGTAGGTTAAAGAGCAGTCGAAGTTTAGAGGTTAAGATTCATTTTTCAATCCTTTGCTTGTAATTAATTGCATATATCAAAACCATTTGCTACACAATTTGTTCAATTTGATGAGGCGACTATTCACCTAATTTCAGTTAACTTTCTAACTTCAATATTAAGACAGTTATAGGGGGATGATCATTTCAACCTACCCCACATAATTTCTACTCCCGTTTAGCTGAATGGCATATTTACTAACTCAGCAGAGACTATGACCGTCGTTAAAACATTTCCCTCGCCGGTTCAAATCCAGTAAAAATCACTCGTTATCGTGGATGAGAGTGGTTTGGGGTTCTAGAGCCACGATCGGAGAAACTGTGCAGAAATTTTTTCCGAAGTCGTGTCTTCAGAACTATTAAAATAGGTAATCTTCCTCTAAGGAATTCTACCTAAAAATAATTATATTGGTAGGATTTCCTCTGATATGAAATCTTTCTATTTTCGCTCAAATGTTTAAAAAAAAATTCTTTAAAATTATAATTTTTGTTTTTTCGTAATTCATCATTTATAAAGAGAAAAAATATGTTTAGATTAGTTATTCTAAGTATGGCTTCTGCATGGCTCAGAATTAAAACTGTAATTTGCACATTTGTAATTTAAATAGTACATGCAAGTTCGGTCGAGTTAACTGTCTGTTGAGTTTAGTTAGAATAGAGTCAGAGTTTTGAAGATACAAGTGATACTTCTGGTGATTTGGTGGTATTGATGGTCAGATGGCGATGGCGACCCCAGGCCAACACCTTCCCTCGAAATGCAGACTTCCACACCACACTAGCGGGAAGATAACTGTCTGAATTTTACCTTTGCGTATAATTTGTTATGTTGGCTCAGATTGGCTGATTTTTTAAATACTCAAAAGAGTTTTCATTTTTTACCGGAACAATAATTTGCATCAATTTTCTTCCTTCATGTGTCTAAAATGCGAATTATATGTACATTCTATTAAGCAGATCACAGTGCATTTTGTGATACTTGATGAACGGTTATAATAATAGATACTTTCAGTTTATTTGAATTTTTCAATACTTATAATGCAATTTACTTCATTTACATGCTTTAATAATTTTATCCCTTCAATTATCCTGAAATAGGAATTAAAGTTTGTAAAGAAGAAATGTCTTTACAAATATAAAAAAAAATCATTGAAGCATCGGATAAATAATTGACATTACACACTGTGAAACATTTATTTTCTCAGTAATAAAACCCTTCGCATTTAATTTGCATTTTATTTTTTCTTCTTAAAACGAATATCTCCTATACTACAAAAACATTTTTAACTAGATTTCTGATCGATGCTGTAATATCTGAAAATCTGTGTATTGATATTATAGACAAACTATTGAAATTGGAAATGATAATTACAGTGACGCATGAAATCTGAAAATCATGCTACATTTTAAATTCATTTCATTCTATATTCTAAAATCATTGTTATATTTTAAAATTATTTTTCCAGACAAAAATTTTCTGCATTCATTGTTTATTGTAGTCTCAGGAAAAATTTTCGAAGTTAATGGATACGTTTGATTATTGCATAAAACAAACTTAAAATAAAATTCATCAGCCGCATTTTATCTAAAATTCAAGAGACAGTTTCGATTCAAATGATTATATTCGCCTTATCGCACTAAATTTCCCTATTTGGGGCACCATGAGTAAAAGGATGAGAAGTCGCCAGATAAGTAAGCATGTTCTCGTTTCTCTGATAGGTACAGCAATGGTGTGGGCTGAGATACCCCACTCAGATGACGATACGTACATCTTTCGGGAGGATGGCTATTAGGACTCCGAGCTGTTGCTATGATCGTTTTTCGATTGTTCCCTGATGCGAAGGCAGAGCAGGATTAACTCGGTTTCTGGTTATCGCACTAAATTGGCCCCTGGGGGCCACCACGAGTACGTAGATGCGAAGTCGCCGATATGTTAGCGGCTTCTCCCTTCTCCTGGGGGCATATTAATGGATGTGTGGCTGGTTGGCGACATCTCCAATGATGGTGCGTACTTCACACGGGAAGGGTCTTTGCCGGGACCGTGGATGGCTATTAGATAACAAGCCACAGTTCCCGTGTTATTTTCATAGAGGCCTGGTCAATAAGTCACCCGGATGCCAAGGCAGGTGGGGGCTCTCTTTGAGGTAATCGCTGTAAATGGGAATACATGCTTCCACACTTCGATTTATTAGACACTTTCGACATTTTAATAATCATTGCGCTGAAAGCAATTTATTCGAATCCTTTATTCGTAATAACTTCAAAAAAATGTTTGAAAGATTACATTTTCATTGCAACAACAGTGATTTATATTGTTAATAGCGCGGTACTTCTTTTCGATTTTTCTTTCATAAACTTGATAAAATCAGAATTTTCGGTATTTTGAGACATTGGACAGAACTACTTTTTTAAAAATCTATTTTTAAAACTATGGCACTTTTCGCATAAAACTATGTCCCATTGAGTTAACGTAATTTTATCTACTCATGGAAAAAAATGTTAACAATTTTATAAGAATAATTACTGTAATACGTGCTATACTCGATATACTATACTATACTTACTATATACTATACTAGCGTATATGCTATACTAATATGTGCTAAATATAGATTAAATCAGTTAAACGAAAACTAATTTAATCTTTAATGTGTTCCGTAGAGATGATTTCAAAAGCCTTTCTAACCTTTCATTTCTGAGATAATGACATAACTTTGATGTATGAAAATTCCTATCAAAATCACCCCTGCCTGGTATGAAGCCGTCCGAGGAATCTAAGTTACCTTACCGCCTCTAACAATAATATGGGAACTGTGATCTGTGCGAAATAGCCCCCATTAAGAGAAGCCCATGCACAGATACCTCACAAGGAAGTCAAACCCGTCATCGGCGATGGGACCATTTATTAACTAACACCAAGATTACTATAACGCCAGGGAAGCGAGAATTGCCATAATGAATTGGTTAACTTTTGATCCTCGTACTCGAGGTGTCACCCCTGGAAGGTTTAATGTATGTAAAACAAAATGAGTAACTAAATAATGACTTTTGTATGGACAATTATATGGCCAATAAAATAATTGCTTTAAAATAAGAAGAAACATAAGAATTTTTTTCCTTGTCAACTTCTATTCAATAAACATTAACAATAATCTTGCCACTAACGACGTAATTGGAAAAAATTCGGGCTCTTTTATAACTCTCAGTTAGCTTAATCTAAGTGCCAAAAGAAAAATTGAAAATTTAAAACTCTTACTAGGCTGAGTTTTCTAATTTGGCCGAATTGGCAAAAATTATGATTAAGACTTAATTCGATTCAAAGAATTCTGCGGAAAGCAGAACAAAAGCTGATGGATAAATTTTACAGTGTGAACAAAATTTGTAGAATGCCATTAAAAACCATAATGCTCCACAGTGGCATTAAAGAGTAACACTATGCAGTCTCCAGTATTGAACTGGATGAAAATTACTTGTGATGCTCAGTGAATGAAACGTTTATAATAACAGGCAGAAATAAACAGAAAATATATTGATCTAGTTTATAGAATTAATTATGTATTAGAAAATGTTAAATCTGTATTCAATTTCTTTCCAAGTAATTGAACTATTTCATAACAATTGTGCTTGAAAACTAGCGGAGATCTAGTAATAGAATAAATTAAAAAATGTCAAATAAAACAAACACTATGTGCAATAAATCAACAAATTTCTATTCAAAGAGAAATATTTTATTCTAAATGTTGTTAGCGAAATGACAATTCGTTTCTTCTTCAGATGATGATGGGCAAATTTCCTATCAGAAATCCGTAATTAATTTGATATTTTCAGCATATACAGACAGTGTATATATACATTTGTGCATCAACCACATAATATTAACCAATAAATCGGAAGTCTAATTCACGTTTTGTTGAACCAACTATGCTGCGAACTGTTGAAAATGAAATCGATTAAAAGCAATTTTCTTCCTCGAAGCAGCAACCAATGATGACAGATGAAAACACAAATGTATTATTCAGCTTTGAGTAGTATTGATGATGGTGGAGATTACTCATGGATTGATTAGACAAGTATATGAGGTTCTTTAATTATTTATTTAGCTACTATCAAACAGTTTAACTGATAAGGCATATAAATATGATGGGTTCACGGCAAATTTCAAATACTTAACTTGCAATAATCATTTATTCATAGCTCTAAATCCACATGTTCTTGTGCATCATGTCATAAAATCCCTAAAGTAATTCACTAGAAATTTCCAAGCATCCATTTTTCACAATTCTGTAATAAAATAAGTTTTTATTAGTTGTCTTTTTAGTTAGAAGTCTTTATAATACAGATGAGGTAAATGCTGCTGGGATCATAGTCAGAAATGATTCTGACAAAGAGTTGATTGGAATCATTTTTCTGCTTCAAGCCATTGGTCCATATGAATCCTGTCAGTAAAACAGTGTCAAGTATTCTCTCATTCAAAAAATCCACTGCTGATACCTTCAGGTTCTATGCACAGATTGAGAGCTCAGGTATATTTGATGAACACATTTTCTCATACTCTGGGTTTCGTAGCTAAAACACTGCCGGTCTTCGATTGTGTGTCACAGGTTCAGGTTGGAATTAGTGTCTTTGAGAGCTACCTGCTGATGAGTATTCTCCACAGAGTCATTCCTGCTAGAGTCATTGATTGTCAGTAGACTGATGTCATCAGTAGACCGGAACAGAGGTCGCTAGGATACCAAGTAGATAATACTGTTAAGAAAATGGAGATCCATAAAGTTCTTTCTACGCAGCAACGAGGAGTAGGATTCGTCACTGAAAAAGAATCAGGAATCACGAATTAGTTGAAAGGTATTAATTGACCAATATTGCATTTTTTTACCAAAATGAAAACTATAAAACGCTTGAAACATAATATTTCTAATCTAAATTGCATTATTTTTTCAATTATTAAAGCCATCGAATTTTAAACATTTACCTAACTTTCACAATACGCACTGAACAGATAACTTTGCGTTCTATAATAATCATGTCTCAATAATTGTTCTTAATCTACTCTCTCAGTTCAGCTTAGGTTTCCGATTTGACTTTTCCCCTCTAAGTAAGAAAAAGACAAAGTCAAATGTGAAGAAAACTTGGTTTAAATAGTTCGCCAAGCTTCTTTCATCCCCCTGTTTATGGTCATAGTTGGTTAGATATAAGAATATTGTACGGTCTCGTAACTAAGCCTGCGAAACGTTCGTCAGCTGTTAAAATGCTCGCCAAACGACCGCCATCTTGGATAACTGCAAAAAACGAGGTTTCGCTTGAGAAACTTTCAATTTTCGGTTTGTAGGGTTGTAACTGAAATTTTTTTGGATTGCCACATTTGCCGAGTTATACTTGAAAAAGATTATACCTTACCGTAGTGTGTATTGCTTAGATATGTCAACTAACAGTGGATAACGAGCGCATGTATGCATGTAAAAATTGAAAGATATTATCATTACTGTTTGTCTCATATGGCAAAAGAAAAAGCGGAAAGAAATGGTCAACTTCATTCAATAATATTTTATGATTTGGTGCCATAGTCACAAAGTACTACTAGCATATTTAGTTATTAGTGTTAAAATGCAATATAAGACCAATGATTTTATTTAAGCACTTTTCCCATTCATCATGCAAATAAATCGTCGCGCAGGCAACACCATCTATTTCAATTTTTTGAAATTTCAAATAGGAAGAAAATACTAAATTTTTCGCAACGATTAACGAATATTTCTGAATTTTTTTCACATGTGGTAGGAACTTGCGGTCTTATGTTTATATCAGATGTTAATAAAATTCAGAAATATCCATTATTGGATGCGAAAAATTGAGCACTTTCTTCCTTTCTGAAATTTCAAAAAATCAGATAGGTGCTTTTGTTTGTGAAGCGACGAAATAACGAATTACTTGATTTTTCGAAAATCGGACAACTAATATGGATAAAAAAATGGCAAATCGCACAATTAAAGTTGGATGGAGGGAGTATAGTCTATCTATATATATAGACTAAAGTTTTTCAGCATCGTAAATAGAAATGAATGAAACAAGCTTTTGTAAAATTTTCAAAACCCCACATAAAGCCAATTTTCTTTTATCAGTTTGATTTGCTAGATTACATTTAGCCAGTTTGAAAATAATATTAAAAGGATATTTTAAATAAAATAAGGACCCCAAGAAGCTATTCGAAGATATCTAATAAAGCCATTCCAAAAGGCTTGAGATTTGATTAAGGTTTTCACAGAACCCGAGTCAAAAAGATCAAAATATTCACATAAAAAGAATCCATTGGAATAATATGCTTAATCCTTTGAGAAAGGCCGCACGGAAAACGTGCGGTTCCGTCTGGCCGATGTTTCCCAACGCGTGTGGCTGCTCAGTACCGGCGCAATTTTTCTAGTGAAGCCTAATTGCACTAAAACTGGTGTCACTCCGACTTGACAGTCGGTAGCTAAAAGCCACAAAAGCCGAGAGAATGTGCCAAGCAGCTGTCACGCCCGCATGACAGTCGTCCTCAAAGGGTTTAACAGGGTATGCACATTTTTCAAATATATTTTACTGTTTAAGAATGAATAAAATTAAATCAAATAACAAACACAAGATTTTTAACATGTGAACTAAATTGATAAATATATTTAAATAAATAAAAACTAAAATTATATATCTTATGTCCTCCAGCCTCTCAGGAGAGAGGTTGAATATAGCTTTGTTCCATATGGTTTTGAACTGAAAATATGATAACTTTTAGAAATAATTATTTTTTCAGAGATAGCTTTTATGAGAAAAAGAAGCCAGAGATTTTTACTGATTTTAAAAGTAACACACAATCCACCGTAGCCCGATAAAGGTAAACACTGGAGAAATAAAATTTTGTAGATAGAAGCATTGTTTCGTTGGAAATGTCGGTCAATAGATGATACATTTTCTTCATTGCACTGCAACCATCTCTGTTTCCATGATACGAATGTATGTTCATAAAACGCTTGAGTTTCATAATTGAACCACTGTTTCTCAGATAATGTAAGTTTGTTGCTATCTCGAAACAGTTTCCGGCGCAAATAAACCTTCAGTCGATCAGACAGAAATCGGATGACGACAGGATGGGATTGTTTGGGAACTGTGGCACCAATGTTCGCTGCAATTGGTCAATATTCTGGACTTTCATGCGTGCAGCATGCGATCTTAATTTATCATGATGGATCTTAATGTCCGTTCCGTGAAACTCGAACCTCTTTGTATATAAAATAAGCTACAGAATAATCAAGGACGAACAATATTGTTCTTCGGTAATGGTCGTGCCACGCTCGCTAAAAGTCTATGAAAATCACCCCCTGTTATCCCAAAAGAATGTCGCCATTGATTTGTTCCGGGACCTGGTAGGCCGCGGCTTCTTTCAATGCTGACATCCTGAATGCCTCCACCCAGGTTCTGCCGAGAGGAAATTCGATCACTGCACGCCGTGTTCGTTACTCATGGTGGCTTACCAGCAACGGCGGGAAATAAAAATTCGGTACAGATGAGGTGGTAAAGGGTCAAAGGGAATGTGGTCTTTCTACTCTGTTAAAAGTCTACGAAAATCACCCCCCTGTGATCCCAAAAGAATGTCGCCGTCAATTTGTTGCGTGACCTGGTAAGTCTCGGGTTCTTTCAATGCTGACATCCTGAATGCCTCCACCCAAGTTCTGCCGAGAGGAAATTCGATCACTGCACGTTGCCGCAGTCGGCTGCCGGGTTCGTTACCCATGGTGGCCTACAAGCAACGGCGTAAAATAAAAATTAGGTACAGATGAGGTGATAAAGGGCCAAGGGTGGATGTGGTCTTTCTACTGTGTTAAAAGTCTATGAAAATCACACCCTGTAATCCCAAAAGAATGTCGCCGTCAATTTGTTGCGTGACCTGGTAAGTTGCGGCTTCTTTCAACGCTGAGATACTAAATGTCTTCACTCAGGATCTGCTTAGAACTAATCGATTGCGACTCTTTGCCGTAGTAGGCTGCCGGGTTGGGCATCCATGGTGTCTTACCGCCAATAACAGAAAATAAAATTACGTTCACATGAGGTGGTGAAGGGTCTACCTACAAAATTTCATTTTTCTAGTGCTAACCAGTGGATTGGAAGTTACTTTTTGATCGACCTATGTAGAAACAAAAATTGAAACATGTTCTAAAATTATTTAAAAGAAAATGATTTCAATTTTTGAAAAGCTAAATTTTATATCGAGATGTAAGATCTGAATGAAATTGCAATTTGGAAAAGTTTTTCTTTTTTAAAAAATGTACTCTTGATTTTGAAAATAGTGAGAGAAAATTAATTGAAATGTATACTTAAAAAATAAAAACTCCTACAGAAATTTATAGACAGGGCTAATTTATGACATTTTCCTTTGAATTAAATAAAAAATATTATTAATTAGCAGAAATATCAAAACATAAATCAGCCTAAAGCAGGACTTCTTAGACCTTTTTCACTCACGACCCCTTTTTCGGGAGAAAAATTTTCGCGACCTAGAAATTTGAAAAAAAACATTAATAAATAAAACAAAATTCCATTAAAATAGTTATTTACAATTTTTAATGATATCGTTTGTCTAAATGATTTTTTTAATTGTTTTTGCTGGAAAAGATTGAAGAATCGGAGAAAGAAAAAAGTTTTGTCACACACTTTTCTGAACTTAATCCACTTCCACTCGTGAATGCCTTTCCAGGTTAAAAGAATGTTTCGTGACCCCATTTCTGACATAATTTTTTTTTCTGCAAAATTGGAAAACATATGAAAAACGGGACACTTATTAATGATAACTAAAAGGAAATTCGGTTGAAAATAAATATTAGAAAATATAGAAAATTTTAAAGGAATCTTTTAAGTAAAGATATTTTTAAAGGAATCTTTTA